>BQNB010021016.1:0-59920 GCA_026074375.1 Tanacetum coccineum | reverse complement strand
TGTTCCTTATTAGCCTTTTCCTAATTATTTACATGATTAATCATTTGTTCCTACATTTGTTCTATCACAGATAAGATCATTGAATCTTGTTGTGCCTGCAAATTAGTATCTTGAACATTTGCCTATTGTGTTTCTTGCAAATATTGAGAGTACGAAATGATATTGCTATCACTATATATCTCATTATCTGTAAAATCCATAGCTAGTGTTTGTTCAAAATCCTGCATTGCATGCACACTTTGATTTTCCATATCATTAAGATAGGTTTCAGAATGAGGTACCTCTAAGATAACGTCAGAACCATATTTGGAAATGTTAGCCATGAGAACCGCTTTTGCATTCGAGACATCATCACAGTCATAATCATACGTATCAAGATCCTCAGTCTGAAAAGCAGCATTGTTTGGAATGATTGTCTGAACAGCTTGACCATCTAGAACCCTTGGATCTGCAAGAAATACGAGTTGCTCCGCATCTAAGACTTGTCTAGCTTCCTGAGCTTCAGCTAACATTGCTTTATCTTTATACCATGTTGTATTCCTCGGTTGCTTAGGCTGAGTGCATTGCCTAGCCATATGCCCTTCACCTTGATAGTTGTAGCATTTAACAACCCTTGCCTGTCTGCTTGCATTGTTTCCCCCAAAACTAGTAGCATTACTCTTATACCTAGTACCAGAATAACTTTGACCTTGTCTCCCCTGAACTTGTTACACTATGACCCTGCCATCTTGAATAGTGGCTAGGTTTCTTGGATTTGATGAAGTTCTAAGTTGATTATTGGTTGAGGGGAAACTTAAGGAAGCTACAACCGTTAGAAAAGCCATTGCCTTATTGAGATAAGCAATTGGATCATCTCCTGGAGAAAATACTGGAACAGCAAAACCTAAGTCTATAAGAGGTGACTCAGTCATCGATTGTGTAGTAACTTGAGGTGATTGATAAGCAATTTATATAACAGATGAGGTTTGATGATTCATTTGAGACTGATATGGATATGATGGTTGAACTGATGAATGATTGAATTGAGGTTGTGATGGATAAGTAGATGAGTAATGTTGATTGGGATGAATTGATCCATACTGAGATGGTGGAAACTGTTGTTGAAGCTGAGTATTGTTGTATGAAGACTAATAAGTGTTGAAGTGAGGTGGTGTCATCTATTGATTTGCAACAAATGCAAGTGGATCTAGATTGCGTTCATACAGAAGACGGACTTCATTTGCATGGAGTTCGTGTTGTTCAAGATATGCATGAAGCTGATCAAAGCTGGTAGTATGCAAATCCTTTACGAGCGTGACATCAGTCACAAACTTACTCTATTCAGGTCGAAGACTATTTAAGAACTTGGTATTAACTTGAAATTGCTCCATTTTCATGTTGTGAATGTTTATGTCATTAATCAGCTGAGTGAATCTCAAGTAATACTTATGAAGTGATTCCTCCTTGATGTAAGTAAAATTATCAAATGCATTATACAGTTTGCACTCTCTTTCCTGCTTAGTCAAAGAGGTACCTTGCATTAGTAATTGAACTCTCTCCCATAAATCCTTGGCAACTCTGTGATTATTCACAAGTGAATAGATATCAGCTGGTAGACCTTGAAGAATGATATTGGTTGCCTTCGTATCACAATCAGCTTGAATTTTCTTGACTGCAGATAATTCAGCATATTTCTTTGTTCTGGTCACCCCATTCTCTTCAATAATAGGCTAAATGAGTGGACCATTTTCAACTGATTCAAGTATCATTCATCCATGCTCTCTATTTTGCATGTATAATTCCATTCTACTTTTCCAAGAATCATACAGGTCCTTGTCCAACATTGGTAGACGATTGTCAGCACAGAAGAGTATCATGTACTCAGCAAGAGTATTCTTTTGTCTAAGTGGAATAATTGAATTCATTTTGATTTGATGTTATAAGATTACTTGTGGATCGAACGGTGATTGAAAGTAATTGTGTTGTTTAGTGAGTTGTCTTTTGAGTGTTTGTAAATTTTGAAACTATATGGGATTTTACAACTCTTGATCAAATCGGGAAGACAATTGAATGTTTCATGGGATTTTACAAATCAAAGAGATAAACCATATAATTTACTTTAGCAAATTTGAGTGTTGAATTTAGTTCAAGTGAATTAATTTTCCTTTTAGAAGTTGTTAAATTGCCTTGTAAAGGGAAATTGATAAATCGCCTTGCAATGAAAGATTGTTAATTTGCCTTGTACAAAGTACTTGATAAATCGCCTTGCAAAGAATAGTTGATAAATCGCCTTGCACTCAGAACTTGATAAATCGCCTTGCAAAGAACAGTTGATAAATCGCCTTGTACTAAGAACTTGATAAATCGCCTTGCAAAGAACAGTTGATAAATCGCCTTGTGCTTAGAACTTGATAAATCGCCTTGCAAAGAACAGTTGATACATCGACTTGTACTAAGAGATTGATAAATCGCTTTGCAAAGAACAGTTGATAAATCGCCTTGCAAAGAGAATTACTAATTCGCCTTTCACTACTACTGCTAAATCGCCTTGCACAAGAATGTTGTTAATTTGGCTTACAAATAAAGCTGCTAACTCGCCTTGAGCTGCAGATTGCTAAATCGCCTTGTACAAGTACGAAACACAAATTTTTCAAAACACAAAAAGACTCACTTTTGATCGTTTTTTTCCTAAAATTTCTTGTACAACTAGTATTACTAAGCCTATAGGTACCTTAAAATGCAAACTTTATGGTTTTTAAGCCAAAAATTTTGAAATCAAGATTTGTAGTTTCTAAGACTTTTTTGAACAGAAAAATGCACAAAGATGATATTTTTCTTGATTCAAAGCTTGTACACCTATATCTTAAAGATACTAGATCAGATTTACCAAGATAAATGATCTTTTAGTGTACAATAAAAGCTTCGAATAAAAGAAACAAGAAGAAAGGTACGGTAAAAAAACGAACAAGAAACAAAACACAAAAAACTTAACAAATCACTCCATGGCTCTTGATACCAATTGTAGAATACAAGTAATCTATAACACCAAAGACCAATATAGAAATCTAGAGAGAGAAAGTAGATGGGAGGATGGTTCTAGTAAGAGAAAGTAACAAAGAAAGAAAGATTAGATTATTTGTGAGAAAATAAACCAACCAACACCCTTTCCATGTGTGGAGAGGGTATTTATACAATAGCATGTGGCCGGCCATGGGCCTCTCAATAGGCTTTCCATTGGCCTTTAGCCCGATTAGCTTTCTATCTTAACTATTCGACTTACTATGAGCTATGACTAACAATATTGGAAGTGACCGATACTTTTCGTATTCCTAACAACATTTGTCCACCTTTTGAAACTATGGCACAGAAACTGGGTTGTAATCAAACCTACGAGCTCACCAACTTTATGTTGACCTATTCGAGTATCATTTTCAGGTAATGTTATTGATCAATGAAGTTTTGTTGCGAGCTTTAGCAGACCTTAAGGGCATCCTGTATGGATCAATCTTCTGAGAGACTTGCATTTGTTATTGTGATAGATCTTGAGCATTTTGGGTTATGTTATCTTGTAACTAGCTTTATCCCCTGCGTGGGAATCTGTATTGTAATCTTTATAAATATGTGATGTGTTCTTTGACGGATCTTCACCTAAGTTCTACTTGTGGTCGGGGAATGTCACGGAACTTTTCTTGAACGCATTTTAGTATTTCTCTATCTTGTATCTTGTGTTATTATTATCAATTCTCTGTTGCATCCCGTCTTTCTGCCTTGTCGGGGTGTGACACAAAACTACTCCTCCCCCATGACTCAATGCACATCGAGGAGGTATAGGATTCAAGCATAATAGGCTTACCAATTTGAGACACGGTGATGCTTAAGACATCTTCCGAAAAAACATGTATTGGAACATCATGAATCTTAACCCACACCGGAATACGAGTTAGCACATCCTTACATAATCACGTATTCTTAGTCCATTTCTTTAGAATAATAGGGCTATTACAAATCATCCATGGCCCGTTCTCAAGAACATCCTCCAAACCTTTCGAAGTTTTAAATTGAAAGAAGGAAAAACCTTTGGAGTTCATCATTATTCTAGTCAAATCGTATTTTTCGCAGTTATTCCGTACATAGTATTCCACAACCAGAAAGGCAATACTGTAACATTTGGTTATTTCAGGTCATTTTACGACTCAACACTTTCCATTATTTATTTTTAGACTTTTACGCGTTTGCTTTTAATTCTCATCGTTTAGTTAAATCGCGTAAACTAAAAATCAACAATCAACGTAAACGGGCACCATACATATAAAAGTTTACATCAAGCAAGCATTATATTATTTTTATGAAAGTAATAATCAACTTTTAATATTTTATTTTTATTGATTATGTAAAACATTTACGTTTTGTAATAAAATACATTTAGGCATACCCAGAAGCACCTATACCTATCTATACTCAATCAAATACCCACAATTATACCCAATACTCAATAGTTATATAATTTCTTATATACATACATACTTGGCCAGATTTAGTGGTATAAAACACAAAGATATTACATAATTTCCTTCTAGAAAGCCTATGTGCTAGATCTTACTTACTTTCTTACAATTTTCACTAACCATTCTTACAATTTATGACATCAAGCAACCAAGTCACTCCATCCCCATCCCATCTCTTACAAACCACACCAAACACTCCTAATACCATGGTTTGTCAAATGGTTTTGCTAAGATATTTATACTATAAATCAAGGCTGTCAAACTCGCGATCCTACCTGGGATCGTTTTTGTCTTTACAGAATCGAGATCGTAGGATCGAATCGGGATCGTACGATACTACCAATTAGATTATGAGAAGATGAGAAGAAGACCACTAGTTTTCATCTTAAAATTGTGATTTGGGAAAGTAGATACTTAAGTTTAGTATGATTAGAAAATAGAAAATGAACCGTCAATGTTAAGTTAGTATTTTTATTTTGTTAATTTGTTGGGCCTAAGAAAATAATGGAATAAAAAATAGCGAGAAACATAAGATAGATATTATCTTAGTAAACTCGTATCGGCACTCGATCCTACGAGTTTACGTTCGATTCTAAGATCCCACTTACGATCCCACCTCATATGCGATCCTACCACGATACTACACGTTTTTTGCTGGTAAACATGTAGGAGAGTACGATCCTACGAGTTTACTCATGAGTTTGGCAGCCTTGCTATAAATAACCTCCTATTCTAAGAACTCTCACACTTATCATTTCACTAGCAAAATTCACAAAACACTCTCACTCATACCACAAGAACCTACGGCTCAAATAAGCTAGAAATTTCTTCCATAGTTTTGATTTTTGCAAAGATACAATTGTACAAGGTTTAATATTAGGCATATCTAAGGTGATACAAAGGGTATTGGAAGCTTGGTTGGTTGATTATACAAGGTTTAATCAAGTGAAAAAGTTATGGTTTTCAAGTATTGGATTAGGGTTTTCTTGAAGTATTTAGGGTTAATACTTGGTTTGTGATCTTGTGTATTATCTTCATTCATTTTCTTAAGGTCTACTATAAACCCTAATCTCCTCAAATAATTCATTTCATATTTTATATAATTGTTATATGGTTAATCATCACCTAGTTATATTTTATACATGTTTATAAAATATTAAAAGTTTATATAAACTCAAAAAATACTTTTTCATGGTAAATATGATGTTTAAAATATAAGAACTTGTTTTATTTAAGGATTTACAAGCAATATATAATTTATATAATTATTTGTTAAGTTATGGTTAATTATTTATTTATATGGTTTATGTAAGTAAATAATTATGATGGATATTTTATCGTGGACAATCATTATAGACACAATTTAGAGGACTCAAAATATACAAGACACATGGTATAAAGTATTGTAGAGGAATTGTACAAATTTAATCAAGTAATAGATTTATAAAAACTAGTTTATAAATTATATATATAAAGGGGCTATTTTTAATGCTACTGTTAGAATTAGAATTTTAATAAATTGTGGAAATATTTCTATAAAATAGTACATATTATAAGGATCGTAGGCATATAAAAAACTTGAAAAACCAAGCTATAACGAAGAAGTTATTACATTTACAAGTTTACGATAAAAAGTGTTTTTATAAAAAGAATTTTACAAAAACAAGTTACTGTTCATAACAGTAAGATTTTGGAAAATATTTTACTTGGATAGAACTTTTAATTATGAAGACGTGCATATAAGGATGACTAAAAACGGAATTAAAATGGAGATATGAATTTTATACGATTTCAATAAATAAATTTATAAAAAGTGTTTTTATAAATTTCCACCCACTGTTACTGTTCATAACATTTTATATAAATACGATAAGTATAATATTTTGCTAGATTTCTCAAATACGATTCCATACATATAAAGAACAAGCGAAACGGAATTAAAATGAATAAGTTATGATGTTTATAAGGTTACAAAGATTAAATATATAATAGTTTTATATAATTTTACAAAAACAGTAAAAGTTATTGTTCATCAGTAGCTAAATTATCATAAATATAGTATTTTAATAAATCTTCTTAATACGAAACCATGGACATAAAGAATGTAACACCCTCATATTTGACATATAAGTTATCATTCATTATTCATCAGAGTTTTTACAAAAGAGGTCCCAAAATACATTTCAAAACATAAAGTTGAATGATAACAGGTTTGGACGTCCTCATGTCCAATGTCACTCTGTGCCATAGATTGCTCAATTACCTGAGATAAACATGCTAAAATGGTCAACACAACGGTTGAGTGAAATTCACAGTGTTTGTAATGAAATGTTTGAATACAAGTCATCATAAGTGGTAATAATTGCAACAAATACAATTATCATGGTAAACAGTATTATTGCCCTAACCTCATGCAACCAAACATTAACATCCGAAGTCAATTTAACGACTTGAAGGAACAAATGTCCTTAAGTAAAGGTAACTTGCCAAAGTTATCCTTTGTTCTCAAATATAGTGTGTTTGGTTACCCCATGTACGGGTACACCAACGGTAGTCGTCACCCCCAATAGATCTATCTACAATATTCACGTTCACTCGCAAGTGACTAATGTTTCATGGTTAAGAAATATTGGCAGTGAAAGCAAACTTAGGCAATAATATATCCAGATAGCATACAGTTGTAAAACACTTGTATTCATGGTTTATAGCATGTATCTCCCTACAGGATTTAGAAAACATGTAAAGGTGGGACTATGAACTCACCTTAACAGGGAAATCTGATTGATGTCAAAAGTGACTCAATTGGAAATAAACGGCCTTGTCACACAACCTAGGGTAATATGTCAAGTCTTAGTTTGATCGTTGATATTCTAAAACTTTATCTCATAATGTTTGACGTAAATAATAATTTGTTATATTAAGTTATGGAAATATCGTAACATTGTCCGGGCTATCATAATTCAGAGGTCATGTAGTAAACGTTTGAGGAGCCAGGACACTTTAAATCGTAAATCCAGCAAACTCCTCAAAACGTATACCCAAATGAAACCCTCACATGAAATTCCCTAGTAACGTGGTACGTTATAGATTTAATGATAAGATTTTAAGTTTCTTCAAAAGCTAGTGGATGATAAATTATGTTATATTTATAACATAATTGTTTTATAGCGTTTCGATTGATGAATGATAACGACAAATGTGTCGGGTTTTAATAAAATCGAGTCTTATAATATTTAAATATATTTTTATAATTAATATAGAAATATTATATTTTATACCTTTAAGAATGTAAAATGACAATATATACCCTTGGTTTATATATATATATACAAAGTTAATCCTTTTAATATAACTTTAAAAATCTTTAAACCCTTAACTTTCAAGAATGGAAAAACAGCCCCTTGGAGTTATAACTTTAGGATAATTACATTTTCAGCCCCTCTAGTTAATGTTTCAAGAATTTAAAATATATACCCCTTTGCTTGAAACCATTTACGAATTAAGTCCAAAAACCATAATATTGATATTTTTGATTTAGAAATCAATTTTGCAAGTTATAGCTTATTACTATAAGCTAAAATAAGTAACTTTTATGAGCTTAAAGCTTATGAAAAGAGCTTGTGAGCTTAAAAATCTAAAATGGGTTTGTTTGGTTTAAAAAGATTAACCTGATAGGTTTATGGATTTAGTATTTGTTTTAATGTTTATAAAAATGATAAGTTAGCTTATTAGAATAGCTAATTAAATCAGCTTTTAGCTTTTAGCTTATTAGGTACATGAAAATGGCTTTTTAGGGTTTTAGGGTGCGTTTAGGGCATGGTTTGGTTTAGGAAAACCAAATTAATGATTTAGCTTGATCAAATGATTAAAACAAAGCTTAAACATGATCTTAAAATGTGATAAGAGCTTATAGAATAAATTGAAGACTTACTAGAGCTTATATTGGATCGAAATGAGCAAAACAACTCGAAAACTTAAGATATGAATCAAGAATCCTTTTATTCTTAACCTTGGCTTTTATAATGGCTTAACCTTTCTTCTTTGGATTCCTTACTTTTGTTAGAACATGATTTATCTCTGGTCCCGTGAGTTGAACATCTCCAACTTTGGCCCAGCAGACAGGTGATCTACACTTTTGACCATAAAGTGCCTCAAATGGTGCTGCCTTAATACTGGCATGGTAACTGTTATTGTAAGAAAATTCTACCAATGGTAAGTGTCTCTCCCATCCTTTTCCAAAATCTATAACACAGGCTAGAAGCATGTCTTCGAGTGTTTGGATGGTTCTTTCACTTTGTCCATCAGTTTTGGGATGATATGTCGTACTCGTGTCTAGTTGAGTACCCAAAGCATTCTGCAATGACTGCCAGAATTTGGATGTGAAATGACTGTCACGATCCGAGATGATGGATATCGGCACTCCATGCCGTGAGACTATTGTCGTGAGACTAATTCCTTTATATATAACCTTGTAAGGGTTTCCATATTATCTGTTGCTCTGGTAGGGATGACATGTGCTGATTTTGTAAGGCGATCTACAATGACCCAAATTGTGTCATGTCCGTTTGATGTTTTGGGTAGTTTTGTAACGAAGTCCATCGTTATTCTTTCCCATTTCCATGTAGGAATCTCTGGTTGTATTATTAAGCCGGATGGATTTTGACATTCTTCTTTAACTCTAGAGCATGTCAAACATTTGCCGACATATTCAGCGATGATTGCCTTCATGTTAGGCCACCAATAGAGTTTCTTTAGATCCTGATACATCTTGTCAGAATCTGGGTGAATGGAATACTTCGATTTATGGGATTCATGCATGATCAAGTCTCTCAAATTAACAAAAAGTGGTAACCAACTTCGATTCTTGATACATCGGTTTCCATCAGGACGTACTTCAAATGCTTTATCCATTCCTCGTAGGTTCTCAACTTTGATGTTCTCTTCTTTGATTGCCTTGGTTTGGGCTTCGAGGATTTGTGATGGTAATTTTGGGTGAAGGGTCATGACTAATGATCTAACTCTGAGTGGTTTGATTCATTCCTTCCGGCTTAAGGCATCTGCTACAACATTTGCCTTTCCAGGATGGTAGCGAATCTCATAATCGTAATTTGCGAGCAATTCTAACCAACGGCGTTGTCTCATGTTCAACTCTTTCTGATCAAGGATATGCTAAAGACTTTTATGATCAGTGTACATAATACACTTTGTGACATACAGATAGTGTCTCCAAATTTTAAGAGCGAACACAACTGCTCCTAATTCGAGGTCGTATGTGGTATAGTTTTCTTCATTAGGCTTAAGTTGTCGAGATGCATATGCAATAACTTTTTCTCTTTGCATTAATACTGCTCCTAGACCTTGATGGGATGCATCATAGTAAATAACAAAATCGTTGCTTCCTTCTGGTAATGCTAAGATTGGAGCTTCACATAGCTTTTGTTTTAACAGTTAGAAAGCTGACTCTTGGTCTTCTCCCCAGATATACTTCTTGTTTTTCTAGGTTAATTCAGTCAAAGACTTTGCAATTTTTGAGAAATCTTTGATGAATCTTCGATAGTAACCGGCAAGTCCTAAGAATTGGCGTATTTCTGTAGGTGTGGTAGGGGATGCCCAATTCTTAATTGCTTCAATCTTGACGGGGTCAATGTGAATTCCTTGACTATCAATTACGTGCCTAAGAAATTGCACGATACTGATCCAGAAATCACATTTAGAGAACTTGGCATACAATTTCTCCTTTCTGAGTAATTCCAAGATTATTCTCAGGTGATTTGCATGTTCTTATTTATTACGAGAGTAGATAAGAATTTCATTAATGAACACTATCACAAATTTATCCAAGTATAGTTTACACACACGGTTTATGAGATCCATGGATACAGCAGGCGCGTTAGTTAAACCAAATGGCATGACTTAGAATTCATAGTTTCCTTAACGCATTCTGAAAGCAGTCTTGGAAATATCTTCATCCCTAACTCTCAGTTGATGATAGCCTGATCTTAAGTCAATTTTTGAGTAAACACTTGAACCTTGAAGCTGGTCGAACAAGTCATCGATCATGGGTAATGGGTAACGATTCTTTACGGTGAGTTTATTCAGCTCTCGGTAATCGATACACATTCTGAAAGATCCGTCTTTCTTTTTAACAAATAAGACAGGGGCTCCCCAAGGCGAAGTACTTGGTCGGATAAAACCTCGATCTGCTAACTCTTGTAGTTGATCAAATAGTTCCTGCATTTCTGAAGGACCTAATCTGTAAGGTGCTCGGGCTATTGGTGTCGCTCCTGAAATTAAATCGATTTGGAATTATACTTGGCGAACTGAAATTAATCGTTTCTCAGTTGACTTCTTTTCCATTACTTGGGCTACGAAAACTTAATATCCCCTGGATATATATCTTTTGGTTTTAATACAGGATATGAGGCTTAGTCTGGTTTTACTTTGATCACCTCGGATGATCAAAGTTTCACCGTCGATTGGGATGTGGACGACTTTCTCGTCACAGATAATTCTAGCATGATACTTGGATAACCAATCCATACCAATGACGATGTCAAAACTACCGAGCTTAATCGGCATGAGATCAATTTGAAAGGTTGGTTTAGCAAGATCAGGGTGCAACCCTGGATAACGGTATTAGTGCCTACTAGGTTTCCATCGGCCATTTCAATGTCGTAGGTAGTGTCTAGTGTAATTGGTGGGATATTAAGCTTAGAAGCAAGAGATATGGTACAAAACTTTTATCAGCTCCTGAATCAAATAATACTTTAGCTAGATGTTGGTTTAGAAGGAACGTACCCATGACTACATTCGGGTCTTGGTTAGCATTTTTGTTCTTCAGTAAGTATGCTCTTCCATGGGCATTATTTTTTGCTTTTGGGCACTGGTTTTTGTAATGCCATTTTTCTCTACAGGAATGAGAAGTTATGGATATTGGTTGCAGGTTGCTTCCTGTGGTTGGCCCTTTGTTTCTGCAGTTCCTGGTCAGATGACCCACCTTGTTACAAGTCTTACACTTGACAGTACAAGGTCCTGTGTGATGCAGGGTGCATTTCTTACACAGGGGAAAGCTTCTAGTATACCTATTGTTTTCAGTTGGGGTGACAGCATAAGCCCTGAAGGTTTCTTGTCTTCTATTCTGCTGTTGTTGGTGATCATTGTTGCGGTTGTTGTTGTTGTTGTGGCGGTTATTTTAGTAGTTGTTATTGTTGAAGGTTCTCCTATCATCAAACTTTCGTTTGTGATCATTGGTTCCTTGCACAGAATTGTGCTTTGTTACTTGATCCATTAACCTCTGGGTCATGGTAATGGCTTCCTCCAAAGTTTGAGGCTTTGAAGCGGTAGCATTTCCTTCAATACTTTTGGGTAATCCCCCGATGAAGACTTCCATGAGTTTCTCATAATTTGGCATCATAAATAGGCACAAGACTGCCAATTCTTGGAATCTTCTAACGTAAGTCTTGAGATCATTTCCTTTTACAGTCAGATTATAAAATTCATCTTCCATTTTCTTGACCTCAGTTTGGGGACAATACTTCTTTATTAAAAGCTTTTTAAATTCAGACCAGGTGATCTTGTAGGCTTTCTCTATTCCAATAGGCTGGGCGAATGAATTCCACCAGGATAAAGCTTCTTCTGTTAGAGTACCAATAGCAAACTTCACTTTGCAATCCTCCGTGCAGTTGCTACAGGAAAATACCGATTTAGTTCGTTCAAACCAGCGGATGAGGCTAACAACGCCTTCTGTACCTTTGAAATTGAAAGGTTGATAGCTCATAAACTCTTTGTAGCTACATTTTCTTGTTACAGGAGCTTCTCTTGGTCTGGTGTTCCTATTGGTATTGTTAGTATTTGCCATGGTTGCAGCTTGTGCTTCCAGAGCTGCAACAACACTATCAGCAACTAGTTTTCTGATGGCGGCCTGAGGCATGGCTGGTGCTGCAGATGTTGATGTCCTCTTAGGAGTCATTCTATCAACGTTTACAAGACAACATATAATGATAGTCAAATCACAAGTCATCGTATAAAAATCAAAAATTTCATACTTAGTGATATTTAATTTATTTGACATATCATTGTATGAATTCTCATTTTGATGCATGTTTTAACAAGGAAATACACATCCTTTGATTTTACATTGTAGGTTATAACGGAAAATTTTAGAATCGACACACTAACAAGCATTTAACTCATTAGGTTTCTCCGAGAATGGTTCACCTCTCAGTGGTTGTGGTATGATACCGTGACCATTATGGATCATACCGTACATGAGTAATCGTAAAACAGGAAATAGGATAGACAACCACGACATATATAAATCGGCATCATAAAACAGCGAGGTATAATGGAATCACCACTGTATTAAGTCATAAACAACTTGTCTTACATATTTTACATAGTCAAAATTTAACAAGTGTCATTATTTATGCCACACAAGAGTCAATTAGCTGCTAGCTCGCTTTTAGATGTTGATGTTTCCTTGCTTTGGGAAGGCATTCTATCAACATAAGATAACACACGTAATAAGAATGATATCACAATTCTTTCCTTAAAATGCGTAAGGTTCAAAAATAAACATTGTCACAATAGTGATATCATAGATAATTCATAGATAATAAGTTATGTCAATTTGGTAAACCTTTTTACATAAAAACTTCATACTAAACTTTCTATTTATAATTTTCATTTCACCAACATACTTTCTATTTTTAGAAAGTTCACCACTAACTCTCATATTTCACAAAACCAATTCACTTCCCATATGACATACTTCCCACATTAATCCAACGCTTAGACATCCACATATTAATAAAGCAACGCACTCATAACCGCCACTCATTTCCATTATCACTACACATGAATAAAAATGGAAATACTCAACAAATACTTCATACATAATCAAAATTAAGATGAACATGCATCTCAAGTTGATCACTATACATACAAACAAAACAGCATAGAGCACAAAATAAGGACACATAAATACTTAGCCAACTCTAACAGAATGACTAACATGCTCAAATCACGGGTGTCACAGTATTCCCTCCTTTAGGAAATCTCGTCCTGAGATTTAACTAGCCGATTCATCAGCATGATCAACAAACAACTAAGGATACTTAGACTTCATATAATCTTCGCGCTCCCAAGTGAACTCGGGACCACGCTTTGAATTCCAACGACCCTTCACAAGTGATATCTTACTACATTTTAAACTCTTAATTTCACAGTCCATAATCTCTACAGGTTCCTCAACAAAACGAAGAGTTTTGTCAACCTTGATCTCATCCAATGGCACATGCAGGCTAGCATCCGCCAAACACCTCTTCAAATTTGACACATGAAATATGTCATGCACACCACTCAACTCCTCGGGTAATCTTAACCAATAAGCTACGAGGCCGATCCTTTCAAGGATTTCGAACGGTCCTACATACCTTGGTGCTAACTTACATTTCTTTCCAAAACGAATCACGCCTTTCCAAGGCGATACCTTTAATAACACACGATCTCCAACCTCGAACTCCAACGGCTTACTGTGGTATATCCTATATCATAACACGGGGTCGATTCTTGGATTTGGCTAGTTTCTAGAGAGAGAAACACTAGAGAGAATATTCTAGAGAGAGAAAATATGTTTCTTTGTAAATGGAAAATAATGACTAGCTTACCTCTTCCAAAGTTGGAAGAGGCTTATATAGTACTTACAATATATCGGGTATTAGTACCCGACTTAAACCGAAAATCGTACTATTAACTATTAAACTACGAGCTATAATAAACAGTAAAATACACGGGGTGACCGAGTCTTTTTCTAATATCTAACAATCTCCCCCTAAGGGAGGTCACCCTTGAAAATACCAAACTTAATCACTTCAGTCTTTAGCTCGTAGACATTTGATATCTTGTACATTTGGGATAGTGATCTTTTGATTCATCTTACGCTTGTCTTTGACTGTGATCTTGAGCTTTCTTGAGATCATCGCCCAAACATAATCTTACATCATCTTGTAATGGATCGCCATCTTGTGCACTTGTGAATGAATACATGACATCAGAGTTTGCGGAAGCTTTGACACCTTTATGAGGTCTTTCATAACATCATAACAAGTGTAGGTCGTGTCTGAGCATTCGGTTATTTACTTGATATCTGAGGTGCTGTACGATATCCTGTAATGAAACAGTTAGCAATAAAGAGAAAATTGATTTGAAAAGACAGTCTAAGTGTTTCTTATGAAAGACTTTGGTAACACTTCGAGAGTTTTGATTATTTGTTAAATAATCAATAACCGTCAATTCTTATACTGGAACAAGATTGACATCCATTCACTTCCTACCAATGGAACCTAAATACGATCCATAAAATACAAACTCTCGTCTCCTTTTCTTTCCATCTGTTGATCTAAACCATGTAGTATTTCTGCGAGTACGTTCTCTTGCTTGAACGCCTCACTTTGGGCTGTCAGTATCATTCCTCTTACTCCATACTGAATAGTCATTAGACATGCGCTATCGCGGACCACGTCTAGTTTCAACTCGTTCCTTCCTACTTGAACGCAACAGTCACTACATATGCCTTACCTGGATGGTAGCGAATTTTGTACTCATACTCACTATACAATTAAATCCATAAAGTAACTAACCATCATTTTGCCCTCTTTTCATTATTTGGTCAAATGTCACGCAGCAAGTCTGCTGGGCGCGTTCTCTACCTTTGGACGCCTCACTTGAAGTAGCCATATCTTGTCCTGAACTACTTGACTAATAGTCATGGACATTTGCTCTTACTCATCTTAGTTTCACTCTCCCTTTCTACTCAACATCATCAAACCCTACATCGAACTGTATCAAAGCGTCACACAAATTAATTCTTCAAAGTCTGAAAGCCTCTTTTTAAGGTTCTGCGCCCCTCTCATAACTTCTGATCCCCTCAGTTAGGGAAGAATGGTTTTTAACAATCTTAGAAAAGTTTTTGCGTGAAACGTAGGTAGGTAACCTGCCAATCCTAAAAATAATCATATCTCGGATGGTATTGTAGGTACTGTTCGTCCTAATCTCATGCTTCACTCTTAGTAACTTAGCGAACAACTTTCTCCTTCCTCAGTAATTCCAACACTAACTTCAAATGAACTACATGCTTCTCTTCTTAACAAACGACACTGGTGCATCCCCACGGAAAATAACTAGGTCGTATGAAACCTTTGTCTTGCAACTCTTGAAGTTGTTCAGACAATTCTTCATTTCTGAAGGGTGCTAGACGTTATGGAGAGTTCGTGACTGGCGTCGCTTCAGGAACTAAATCTATGCAGACTCAACTTGTTTATGGTGGTCATCGACAAGTCTTTCGAAACATACCAACAAAATCTCGTACGACGGAAATATCACTCAATTTTGGTTCATCTACCTTCGTGTTCAATAAGGTTTTCACAACTCCTTGAGTACGTTCACCATGAACCCGAAGTATCTCATCACCTTTCAACGGTATCCTAACCACCTTCTCATGACATACTATCACAAACTTCCTCTTGGACAACCGGTCCATTCCCACAAGCACATCAAAGCTTCCACGACTCAACGGTATCAACGAATTCCAAGGGTTACGAACAATCGGATAGGTAACAACCGAATATCGATCTAAGGCCTATAATGCATATGGGGAGATTCCCCACATAGCCCCAAATAGATGTGAATCAAATGACATAAGAATCCTTTGAAAGGAAGGATATGCATATGCATCGAGCGAAAACGCAAACGAAAGAATCGAACAGACGTACCCACGACAAAAAACACAATAAAAAAAATATCAATACGAAAGAACGGAAATCTAATACCCAATTATCGACTTTACTCGAAGAACAAATTAAATAATATTTTTTTTATAAAAATCAATTTAAATTAAGAAAGTCACTTTAAGTATAAAAATCATTTTAAATAATAAATAAAATTGTCTTAAATTTAATCTTTATAAAATTCATTCTGGTTGTCATAAAAAATCTAGAGATGGTTATCTAATAGTATATCGTCAGTACCTTACCATATGAATCAACTTTAAACCAACTTTTTATAATAAAATAAAATTTATATTTAAACCAGCTTGAAAAAATTTTTTTGCATACCTATATTGTATAGACCATTTAAACATATTCTATTTACAAAGATCATTTTAAACACAGTTTTTCTCAAACACTAACACAATACTTCCAAAGAGTTTTTATAATTAGACATCAATTATGAAATATGTTACTCAATCAAAGGACACCATAATACCAACATGATCGTAAAACACGTACAGACTCTAACATAATTCTATTGTTTGAAAACGAAAGAAAATACCAGAACCATATACTTAAATAAAATCAAACGAACATCGTACAAGAAAAACTCATGCGAGACGTTACTACCAAAAGAAAAACGTAAGGTCTTATCCCAAAATAACGATCAACCGAGCAACCTAAAAGCATCGAACTAACCACGTCGCTAACTGGGTTTACTAAAACCAGATGAATAGTACAACCAAGTGGAGTAATAATCACACTAATATGTAATGAACAATTAGTGCTTAAAAGAAATGTTTTATACTGCATACGAGTAATCAATGCAGACGAAAGAACTAAAAAAACAGCGCCTATATCTGAACAGACCAGATTCCGCACAACCAATATACATCGAGACGGTCGAATAGGAAAAATCGGTATCCTTAGGAGTAATTGTGGGGGGGATGGGGTGAGTGAGGTCACAAAGTACTATGAAGGGATGCTATAAGCTTAGACTTAGGAAATCCGAACAAAAAACCGAGCAAACGAACAAACCTCTATAATAGCAATACATAGGGTAATCCGCAAATTACTAGATAGAATGGAAACTACTATCAATACAACATAACTTAACGATATCCTCCAATTATGTAAGAGAATAATTCTCTAACCCATACCACCATCCTTATCATAAATACACATATCAATAAAAAAAACATATTACACTACCATCTTACAACCAAACACAAATAAATGCAATCATGGTCACAAGTCTACATGTGTGATGCCTTTATAATTATGTTGGCCACCATAATTATAAGTGCCTCCTTTCACACGTGTACTTACTTCCAAGATTACCCAAATCAGTCATAATTCACATATAAGCACATATACCATATTGCATATCTTAAACCACTCCAACTTAACACATAAATGATGCTCCATCAAATAACTACTTACTTATATCAAAATAAAGTCGAAACGACATAAGGGAATGAAAGTCTCGCAACGACATCCAAAATACGAAATATCCGAAAGAAATAATTAATAACAACATGACGAGGTAAAGGATGGGATAAATTATGCTAGGCCTTGCTTGGGTTTTACTTTGGGCATCCGCAAGAATCACCCAACTCCGCGGGTCCAGCCTTACTACGCGCATCCGACAAACGATCCACTATCCTATCTCCTTCGGTTCCACAAGAGGCTCCTCTTATGGATCCTTATAACGCTTAAGTCCAGTTGGGAAAACGATTCCCAATGAGACTTCTTACGGGTGGGGGAAAACAAAGCTAAAATACTTAGAAAGTAATACATATCATATCAGATAACGGTAGGCAAAATAACTAAAATGAAAACTTAGCAAAATACGAGATATATAAGCTATGCAAAAATAGAAGGGAAGCATAGCAATTATAGCATTAAACACTTAATCCCTATATGCATCTACATGAAGACCCCTAGGTTATAGTCCTATTCTTAACACCCTACTTCTCTAAGAACCGACGACTCTGATACCATCTAGTCACAAAACAAGACCCCGCCAAGGCGGATACGCGAGGTGTAACGAGAAAAGGATATCATCCACAACACAATTGCGTCTATAAAGAGACTCTACATGCAATAAATAATCAAAGTATAAGACACAAAGTGTCATATCAATACCCATAAAAATAATCTAAATCCAAAAGGCGTCATGTATTGATGAACGCAAGTTCTCACCCAATAAAAGCATACAAAAGTATCCAAATTCAAACAATGCAATATCAAGACATAAAAGCAAATAAATCTCCATGACATCCTATGGTCTCTTTCTAGCCACTTCTCTCTATCATATCTCCATATGTTCACTGAAAATGATGCTTAAACACGTCAACAAAATTGTTGGAGAGATCATAGGTTTAAAGTACACCGCTAATACTCGCTTTGAAATCACTGTGATAGAATAAAACAAGCATGCAGGACATAACAACGAAACTATTTATACAAGCTAACCATGCAATCACAACATCTACATTGAGACGTTCACGCTCAATGATCACAAACTTAGAAAGTAAACGTATCCTAGTCCACATAAACGAGACGATCACGCTCATTATCAACAATCTACAGTAATGAGACGATCACGCTCACTACTAACAATCCATTCATGCCTTGAGACGGTCACGCTCAAGCATAACAATCCATATCATATTAGCAAGTAGCACATAACATACAATATTCCTCGACCCATGTCTTCCATTTAAAACAGAAACATTATCAACAGTATCTAAAACATTTAAAAACTCATAGCAAATCATTTTCATCATCCTAAAAAAACATAAGAAAAAAAATCTATGAAACTTACCTAATGCTAAAAGCAATTCCCAAAATCCTCGCACAGAGCTAAACAACAAAATAACACGTGTTACACGCTACTAAGCCAAAAGCTTAAGCACATGTAACAATCATATGATGGATGTCTAAGGTGTTTATATACCCTCATGGGTCACCCCGACACAATGCCTAACATTTACCAATTTGTTTACACACTTTTTCAATGTTTAACAATTTACAAAAAACTGCAGAATTTTAGTGTCACTTTATCATTTTCTAAACCACGCCTACTGACCTTTATAAATTTGACCAAAAATCACGCATTCAATATTATGAGTTTACTATCTCCATGATTTTTCCACTAATTTATATCCCCTCTTAAGTGTCCCAAATAAAATCAAACTTTTAACTACTCATTTTCGATCTGGTACAACAACTAAATAGTTTTGGACCTAAAAACCCTACTTAGACTCCAAATCAGAATCTTCCGTTTTGGTATTATTAATAGACACATAGAACTAAAAGTCTTTGTAGATTTTCTATCCTGTGTTGGAATTAGCAATTATTTTTAAGTGGGGATTTACACCCCGTAACCTGACTTAAATCTGACCCATATTTACTGTTTTAACCACTTTTGGTGCGACCAACATTTGAATGACTTTCCGACCTTAAAAACTTTCGAGAGCGATTTCTTTTCTGGAAACAGACTCTTTGAGCTACATCAAAGACACCATGAATCACATCAAATCATGCATTCAAACCCTCTAGATAATCATCACGAAATAACACAGCCCGAAATTCTGCTCAACCTAAATCAAGGTTCTAGACGCAATTCTATACCGAACCTGAACACACCATCATACTATAATTCATCCCTAATCATATTAACTATTTACAATTATATAATTTACAGCTGTTAGTGAACCTTAATTATCCATCAAAATAATTAGTACATGAATTAAAAAAGAATGATTAGATTAAAAACGGGTTTAAGAATTTACCTAAAAACCTTGAATTGCTTATACAAATCACCAACTTAAATCTTGATAAAAAAATATTTTTTTTCTTCCTCCTTTGATAAAATTCGGCTGGAACAATCAAAAACAAGGGGAGAGAGGGTTTTTGGTATTTATAAGGTTTACAAAGTTAGGATAGATATCTTTACCTATTTTAATTAATAGGATTGTTTTTCTCCTTTTTTTTCTTTAAACCAAACCGGCCGATCACCCTTTTATTTTCTTTATTTATTTATTTTAATTTATTTATTAATTACATATTTACTAACATTACCTTAAGTTTTTATAAAAATCTAAGCTTATTTGATAAATAATTACCTTTTTGTGTAACATGCAATTTACTAACTTTTAAAATAATAACTTTTCATTTTATTTTTAACCTAACTTTCCAACAATAAAATTTACATTTCATTCTTATCTAACTACTAAAGACCCTAATCATGAACCTACATTACTAACACATAAATATGTATACGTAATAATACTTACACGATAAATCACTAAAACGCTTAAATCACAAAATTCATTTCCTTGTCACCAAAAGTGAACGAAATGAACTCCACAAAATCTAACACAAATCCAATCCCAATGAGACGATCACTCTAAAAGGGATTTGATTACCAAAAAAAAAAAAAAAATCTTTTCAACATATCCCACATAAACACATATAAACACGTATAAACACAAATAACACATAACCCATACATTGAAACAGATACATAAGTCAACACTAATAGTTTGACTAACCTGCTCAAGCATGGTTGTCACATGAAACAAGCTCCTCGCGCGTGGTACTTATCTATTGGTCAAATTTTTTACTCTCTCAGGAATTCTCTAAAGGAACCGTGGATCCCACATTGTTCATCAGAAGACAAGGCAAAGATATTCTCCTGGTACAAATCTATGTTGATGATATAATATTTGCGTCTACTACACCTGAATTATGTGACCACCAATTTCAAAAATAATATGTTTCAAAGTTTTAAGATGTCGATGATGGTAAAAATATTTATTTTTTTTCTATGACTACAGATTTCACGAAAGTCCCAAGAGCATTTATTTAAACCATTCTAAATATGCTCTAGAATCTTTGAAGAAATATTTTATGGAATCTTGTGACCCCGTGGAATAATCCCATGTGAGAAATCCAAACTGGTTGAAGAAACACAAGGGAAAGCCGTAGATCCTACACATTATCGTGGAATGATTGGCACCCTTATGTATCTTACAGCCAGTAGACCAAACTTAACATTTGTTGTATCATAGCACCTCCATGCTGTAAAAAGGATCTTTAAATACCTACGAGGAATCGTAAATACAGGGACAACTGTTATCCATGAGATTCTTTCTTCTCTTGCTCTAACAGCTTATGCTCCGCAGATCACTGCGTTGCCAGAATACTAGACGAAGTACTTCTGGATGTATGCAATTATTGGGAGACAGGCTTGTTAGCTGGTCATAAAAAAGACAGAAAAGCGCTGCGATATCCAGTACAGAAGCTGAATATATTGCCATGTTTGGCTGTAATTGTGCTCCAAATTCCGATTAGATTTAGATCAACCACTTACCGACATGGCCATGGATTCAATAATTCCAAGAACTCATGATAACACAAGCGCTATTGCCCTTATGCTGCAATAAAGTTCAAATTCCTCGCTCACAGCATATTAAATCAGAATCCATTACATTCAAGAGTAAGGGAAATTGAAAGTAGTAGAGCTTTACTTTGTCAACACGGAAATCAAGCTAACGACACTTCACAAAATTCCCTGATGCTAGAGAAAGAATTGAATTTCTTATCAACAACTAGGAATGCAAAGTTTTAACTCCTGAGACACTGAAACATTGGCAGAATGAAGCTGAAGAATAGTGTGGTAAACCTAATCTGATATCCCTGTATAATAGGTATATATTAAAAAACCATAAAAACCAAAAATATTTTTTCATTTTCAGAAATTTTTTATAAAAACAAAATACAAAAATATAAAATATATAAAACCAAAGAAAAAAATTAAAAAATGAGAAAAATATAAAAAGAGGTAATAATGGCATGTCTTCTGAAAATCAATAACATTTACGGTCTTAAAAATGTCATTCAATAATGATACGAGGCTGTAAATGAAGTTCGAGCAGAAGTTCCAAATGTTTTCAAAACATGCAAAAAATGGCTTGCTATTATTCTAGATAGCAACCCGGTCATCATCTTAAAGGCAAGTTTACTTTATGACCATGCAAAGGATTGTGATTACTTTGCATCACAACCCGTGCTTCCTATATTTCCATAAGTGTACGCGTCAGTGCACTTATGTGTGAAAATAAGAGAAATCTTATTTTAGTGTTTGTTTTTCAAAGATATACCATTGCTACATCAGAAAATGCTTTTTCAAAGACATTCGACTTCTCAAAGAACGACTACAGCTCTTTAAATAGAAAACAAGTCATTGTTTGAGGGGGAGAAAATGTCAAATATCTTCTTCATAATAATAATGAGTTTCAATGAAAAAAAGGTTTTAAACAATAACAGAATATCATTTATTAAGGAAAGATAATTGAGCTTAGCTTTCATGTGCCTTATATGTTATGTGTTTATGCATTTAGGAAATAAATGTGCAAATATAAGTTTCTAGGTATTTTAGTTAAAAACATTAGGGACTTAATGTGCCATATGCTAAACTTTATGTGCCTTATAAAACTTATAATTGAAAAGTAAAAGGGTCATGAAACTTGAGGGGCCAAATGTGTTAAAATCAAAATTTTGTTAATAACCCTTCCCACCCCAACCCGTCCCCTGTTATCTCCCCCCCCACACACACACTTAACAATCTTTTTCCCTCTTTCACACCCCTATTCGAATCGCCCCATCCTTGCTTATCATTCTTAGCCATTTTCATCACTAAGGTACAATATAAAAAATGCTCTTCATCACCTAATCTACCTACATCTCAAAGGAATTGGTCTTTCATCCTCTCTTGATCTTGAAATCCCTAAATTTTCGAAATTAAGGTTCTTGAAAATCAAATTGGGTAAAACTCTAAATTAGTTGAGGGGTTTTGTAGCTTTATGTTGTGCTTCATGCACTTCGTTTAATCAGTTTTTGTAAAGGTTAATATATGAATAAGATATGCCTGATTGTTTAGCTCAAAAATTTAGTTTTTTGGGGAGCTAAAGTAAAATTTGACGGGTTTTGTAAAGAATGCATGTTATATCAATTCTGAATGAAGTTTGAATGAAAAATCATAACCCCTAGTTTCTTTAGTTTATTTATTATTGAATACAATTGTGTTAAATATCTTTACCCCTCTTCCCCTTTTCCTCTTTGGCCTTGCGTTCCTCGTTACAGTAACATACTGCATACTGGGCTTGAGAGGGGGGGAGAGGATTCTTTGTGGGGGGGTCGTGAAGGGGGGGAGAGGAGGGAGGCGGGGGGTGGGTGGGTGGGTGGGGGGGTGAAATTAATACTGAGTGGTGTCTACGTATGGTGTGGTGGGGATCGATGTGTTGTTTTGGGTTGGTGGTGAGCGAAATTTTGTGTTAGTGTGAGAACGGGTCTTTTTGTATATTTACCTGAAAAGATTATGCCTTATGAATAAGTGGCTAAAATAAGACAAGTTGCTATACTGAAAAAAATCGTGTTTGTGAAATTTTATAAATGAAGACCCGATCTAGTTATACTCTTTGGGAACCGATCTAATTAAACCCTTTGGGAACCGAACTAGACAAATCCTTTGAGAACCGAACTAGTTATGCTCTTTGGGAACCAATCTAATCAAACCCTTTGGGAACCAAACTAGTCGTTTTCCTTAAAGACCCTGTCTAGTTTTCTCATTAAGGAGCCGATCTAGTCAAGTCACTTGAGACACGATCTAGTTTTCTCATTAAGGAGCCAATCTAGTAAATTTCCTTAAGACCCGAACTAGTCGTTTTCCTTAAAGGACCCGATCTAGTTTTCTCATTAAGGAGCCGATCTAGTAAATTCCTTGAACCCGAACTTGTCTTTCCTTAAAGACCCGATCTAGTTTTCTCATTAAGGAGCCGATCCAGTCTTGTTCTTAAGGACCCGATCTAGTTTTCTCATCAAGACCCAATCTAGTAGATTTGTTTAAGGACCCGATCTAGCTGTTCTCATTAAGGAACTGATCTAGTGAAATAGGCTTAAAAGCAAGGTATAATCAAGGTTAACTAAAATACGACTTAGGTTATCTAAATTTTCTACTAGTTAGAAAGACCACAATTCCTAAATTATCAAAAAGGTTGCCTTAATCCCTTAAGCATATAAGTCTATCTAAGTTTCCATTCAGAGGAATAGATCTTATCAAGTGCTAAAAGTCTTAGAGGTCCTAATACTTAAGGAAAATTTTCACATCATGATAAAACATAAAGTGTTTACATAAAAGGTCTATATAGTTATATATAAACTTGGTTATATAAAAATTGTATTGATTCTTTCTTAAGCAGAACCATGGACATCACAAGAGCTGAACAAATTGCATTGGATGACGCTTTAGTTGCTCCTGCCAACCGACTCAAGATTGGCAAAAGTAATATTCGACTAAGCTCGGACCTCAAGTCCAAAGAAGCAACTCTTCAAGTGGTGTATGATGTTTTGAAACTCACTCCCTTCTACAAGGCATTCAAGATCACAACGGATGTTCCAGAAATATACATGCAAGAGTTTTAGGACACTGCTAAAGTTCATCACCACTCGATTCGCTTCAAAATGAACAATAAGAAACATATTGTGAATCTTGAGTACTTCAAACAAATGCTTCAAATATGCCCTAAACTTCATGATCAGCAATTCGAAGAACTACCCTTTGAAGAGGAAATTCTCACGTTTCTCAAAGATCTTGTTTACAGTGGAGAGATAAAGGTGATCACCGATGTCAATGTCAATAAGCTACATCAACCTTGGAGATCATTTGCTGGTGTTATCAGTCAGTTTCCTGATGGTAAAATAACCGATATGACATTCCTTTGACTATCTCAAGCACAAATCCTTTGTGGAGTGTACCATAAGAAAAGTAGATAATGCCTACCTTCTATGGAAGGACTTTGTTTATTCATGTAGAACAAGAATGTCAAGAGGAGTAATGAGATGTACTACCCTCGCTTCACCAAGGTCATCGTCAACATCTTCATGACTAAGGATTCATCAATTCCAAGAAAAAACAGGGTAAATTGGCACTTTGCCAGGGATGACCCAATGTTCACCACAATAAAGGTTGTCTCTAGGCATGAGGACACACAGCTATATGGTGCTATTTTGCCTGATGAATTGACAAATGAAGCGATTATAGATTCTGAATCCTACAAAGAGTACTATGCCATTGCTTCAGGAGCTGAACCTCCTAAAATAAAAGCAAGTGTTAAGAAGAAGAAAACTGGATCTGACAAGACAAAGACTCCTCCAACTGCTAAAGGCAAAAGACTCAAGACTTCAGCAAAGGTGGCTAAACCTGCCAAGAAGAAGCAAATTGCAAAGACGTCTAATGCTAAAGGTCTAACAGTGCTATCTGAGGTTGCTTTAACAGAAGCTAAACAAATGGAGTTGGCCATAAAGAGAAGCCTGATACAAACTCACAGCTCTCACGCCAGCAGTTCAGGTACAAATAAAGGAACTAGTGATAAACCAGGGGTTCCCGATGTACCGACATATGCATCTGATGATGAGCAAATCTCTTGGAAGTCTAGTGACGAGGATGATGATGATGAAGTATCAATAAGTGGTGATGATTGTTAGGTCTTGTTTATCTTGAATCATACATTATCAATCATGGAAGCTTAAAGAGAATAGTAATGGAGGAAAAGTATTCAAATTTCAAATGTTATAAATGGAGGGAAAAGGGAAAATGTTTATTACAAAAGCATCACCCTCTAATGATGATTATAGGGGTATTTATAAGAGAAGGAAGGAGCCTTCCCTTCCTTTATTTTTCACTTCTAGTCCTTAATCTTTGTAACTTGTGCTATTTATCTTTTTTTGCATAATATACCTTATACAAGCTACTTAATACTAAACAAAATAAAAAAAAAAAAAAAAAAAATAAAGACTATTAACTAAATATAACTAAACCACAAATGCGACACTTTTTATGAACCTAACAATCTCCCCTTAAGGGTCGATTATTCTGGGCGTTCTCTTCGAGGTCCAAGTGGTCTTCCATTCACATACATCTCCCATCTTCTCATTTGATTACGATGCTTCAATCTAACTTCAATCTCTTCTTCAAACAATTTCAGATACTCAACTTCATCATTGGTGAGTTCTCTTTGTACATAGCCATACTTCACATCATTATTGTAACTCTTTAATCCTTCTAGTACTCTGTTCAGCGTTGCATCACAAAACTTATGAATCTCTGAATGTCTCATCACCCTTTTCTCTTTCTTTCCTATTCTTGTAAATAATTCCATGCACGGGCTCATAATGATAGATAACTTTCTGTCTTTTTAACTCCCTAGGTAAAGATATTTATTGGTGCAGTGAGATTAACTTTTGGTTGATAACTTTCAATTCCAAGCGGAAATCATGCACTCTTTCTCATATCATGAACTTCTGATGAATACGGATAAAACCAAGCAACCCTGTTTCTGCATAGTCAAGAACCTTGCCATTCATAATTCAAATACATATCCTCAATATCATTCTTATTGAGATTCTTGTAATCAGGCTCGGTAATCAACACAATGCACTCATTAGCTCTTCTTGCAACTATCTCTGTGACAAACTTGTGTTCATGACCCAATTCCCAGTATGTCTTGATAACTTGAATGATCTTTGAGTTCGAATAAACCTCTTCCTTTGGTTTTCCAGACTCTTTTTGTTTCCATATGTAGAATATCTTTGCATTGAGTGGATTCTTCTAATGGTACAACCACCATATCAGCATAAGGATTAAATTTCTAACACAACTTATATTCACCCATCTGGAATTTCATTCTCGATATCAACATTATTAAAAGTGATTGCGTAGAAACATGGAAGTGACAATAAGATTTTCTCAGGTCTTGAACTTCCTTTCTTCCAATACAAAAGGTCTGATTTACAGAGATAAGTTTGAGGTTCAGGACTCTTTGACCAGCTTTGAACAGAATTTTGGTCTTTCTTGGATGTGGAGTGAACAACAATTTCCTTTCTACTTTTCCAAACAATGTCACTTTTCAATAAATTTCCATCATCTATCAAATATAATCTTGATGCTCATCTCCTGAAGTACCAATCTTTGTCTCACCATCTCATCAGACCATTTTCTTTAACTTTGCTTCATCATATCCATGATACATCATTCATAATATCTGTGACACTTGATTTGACGGTATTTTATCATAATCTGAAGCATAAGAATCATCCCAAAAATAAATAATCTTCTTCTTGTTCTTGCTTACCTGAAGTATGAATGGACCTCAATCCTCTTCATCACTTGTCCAGACGATGACTCTCCATACACATACGAAATACTCAGATGTCTTTTGCCGCTTTGCACTATTCTCCCCCTCAAGATGAACATCATCATGAGGATCATCCTGATCTCTTGGGTGAACGGCATAAGGTCTACATGTAGTTTGTTGTACTTGAAGATTCTCAAACTTCATCTGAAGTGCAAGCCATATTGCAATGTCTTGTTGCTGCAACTAAGGATTGTCTTTCATAGAGAGATATAGTTGATATTGTTGTTTTGGAACAGAGAGTGTTTGTGTTTGAGCTGGGTGAACATGAAGGATTTGACCAGACATATAACTTCTTACTGAAGCATCAACTTGAGAATGGATTTGATTATCAATAGCTTTTTGAATTTGTGAGGAAATTTCAGCTTGTATATTCCCGCGCTCTTGTAAAATAGCTTTAGCAATCATCCGTTCCATCTCTTCTTTAGTCTTTTGTCTCTCCAGAATCAGCCCTTCCGCAACATACACTGGAACTTGATCTCTGACCTGCTCAGGAACTTGCTTTTTCACCTGCTCCTTAATGTGCATGTCAACCATAGTGGGTAATGATTCGACCATAATTCTTGAGAGAATGCAGCAAAGTATCGAATGACTTCCTTGACAAAAATCTTTCTTTGAGATGTTCAAACAAATATGTATACCGTCCTTGTAACTCCTGAAAGAAATTCTTGTATCGTTTGAACCGAGCAGGTTTGGCTTTGAACAATGATAGAAGTCGGTTTGCTCTAGACAGTTTGGTGTGTTGTGATCTTGATGATGATGTTGTTTGAGTATGAGTTTTCGTCAATTCCTGGAGTTTCTCAGTATTCTAAGATACGAGATTAGTATGAGTCCTAGGAGATCTAATTGGTGTGGGTAATGGTGTACTCCTAGACTCCTCTACTATCTTCCCTTTCTCCCTTCACTTTAATTCATACACTCAACATTAGTTTCCAGCCTCCTACTTCATTCTCACATAGATAGGTTATAACCAACATTAGTAACTTTGACCTCGTTCATCATTAGTTTTCTCCACTCCGGACTTTCTCTTATCACTCTGGGGCTCTAACTATTACCGGGCATCCGTGGTTCATCATTCCAAGGAGGTAAACATCATCCAATAACATTCCTACAGATCCTTCCACCCAACTTCATCTCTTCAGACCCAAGTGCTTGTTGACCAGTTTCACATTTTTTCCTCTAGCTTCTTGCTACTTCCTTGACGTTTTGTGCTCAGCGAAGACTTACTTGGAATGTATCTTGTAAGATCTTCTCGTCTGCTATTTCAAACATTGTAAACGAACTGGTGGAGTTAAACGGTAGATCTCTTTCAGGAGACGAAAAAAATCACAGTAGATCATTGTGGAGCACTTGTATAACAACCCAATAATTTTCATCAAATGCAAAACTATTTTTACTGATTATACACAATTAACGGGGGAAAAATTTTTTTTTTTCGCTTTATTACATTACTTATATATCTCAGTATGTCATAACTAAAGTAGACGAGCTCACGCAACCTATCTATGACAATCCTATCTTCATATATGTCAAGCAATCATCATAATATATCAAGTCAATATCATAATATCATTTTTACAAAGTACATTATTCCTATAATGTACCATTCGCAACGTTATATCAAAACGGGCTTTAAACCGTTATCGTATGCCTCTAAACCCTAATTCCATGAAAGATTAATATCTAAAGTGAATGCACAAGCAACTAAGCATATGTTTCAATGTAAATAAGATATCTCTATTGAAATATAAAATCTCTTCAACTCAAAGTACAAATCTCTAAAAGCTCAATGTACAAGTCATTAAGCATGATCTCTAAAATAGCCGTTTTACCTCCGTTTTCATTCTAATTTCTTCACCACCACTTAAGCAAGTTACTACACTCATTTTACAATATATAAACCCTAAATATTCCATTCATAAGCTTTCATACATCTTTTTGCACTCAAAACCCTAATTCAAAAGTCAGAAACCCTAACCCGAGCTAAATACTACACAATGACCCGTTTCTTCATTATAATCCATTTTAAACCTTAACCAACACTCAAATAAGTTGCAATAACTTATTTTACAATCATATCAATCAATTCAATCAATATTTCATCATTACTTCATCATTTTACTTCACTGTATGTAAAACTATCCCTAGAAACCCGAAATGTACCTAATTGGTGTCATTTAACCCGTTTACCGTTTTAAACCATTTAATCCCAAAACCAACCAAGGGGCCATTGTAAACTCATAAAATGATTTTAAAAATCATTATCTATCATTACATGGCAATTTCAAGAAATCAAAGCCTAGAAAACTAACAAAAATCCAGAAAACCCAAATTATGCCCAATTATCATTTTTGACCCGTTTATTCATTTTCTACCCATTTAACTAAAACCCCCTATCAATTATTATTATTATCCCTTAATAATACAACCTAGGATCTATAATCCAATCAATCATGACCCAATTACAAAGAAATAATAAACCTAGAAGTTAAGAAAACCCTAAAGCAAGCCCTATTTGAACCCGGACCTCTTTCTTCAATTCTAATCCGTTTTAACCACAAAGACCAATTGCTAACTTTGCTAATAACTTAATAACATACCTTAACAACCTATTTCATCTATCCTAATCATTATAAACACAATGTAACTTGGAAAACTCTTGAAAACCAGTCGAGCCCAAAAACAGACCCGCGGCTAAACTTGACCCATATTAAGACCCATCCAGGCAAGAAACTTACATGAACTCCTTCTAGAAACACTTAAATCACTTACCCACTCCTTATACCTTGTCCTTGGTCCAAAAATAAAGCCACAACCCCCTTGATGACTCATTCAGCCGCGCTAAAGTAACCCCCACACAAACCACCCTTCTAGTTGCTTTCTCACATCCATGACTCATCCATACGTCAGCCCCATAGCTTCACCACATCATGTACTAGACCTTAAAAGTGTCTCACATCAGATTCATGAGCTTCCTTAACCTCCTTTATCTCCAAAAACTAGTATACATAGAGCTAGAAACCTTCACTTCATTTTCATCCCCCACTCTCTTATCTCATACCCATTATAGGCAACAATCCTTTGCTCCCTTATGATCCTAGGATCATTAAAGAAGTTCAAGAACCGAAGCAATAAATAATGAAGCCCCCGGAGTAAAGATACAAAGCGTACAATGGAAATAATCACCCGAAACTCCCCATTTTCCACATTTTTGAATCATTGAAGCTCCAAACCCAGGTTATTTGAATGTTCTACTTCTGCTACTACGCCTTAAATGTTTGCATATTAATCCTAAATAACTCTTGGTTTAAAGTTTTCATAACTCCATATACATGCTCATTTTCTATTTGATCCAAAACCTTACACCCGACACCCTAATTTCGCGTTTTTCTTAAAACCTAAATGTTAATAATTGTAAAATATTGATATATCTAAAACCTAGCAATCTTAAAATAAAATTAAAATAACCACTTTATTGATAATTGAGGAATTTGAACTTAAAAACCCACGTGTTTACGTTTTGAAACCCTAAATTTGACCAAGTTTTGCTTCCCTAGCCTAACGAAACGTTATATTAAACTTGTGTAGCGTTAAAAAATCATAATTTAGTTAGTTAAACTATAAATGTCTAATGTAATGTTTAAACTAAGCTTCATGGCAATTTGGATATGTTTTGTATTTAAATCCCTGCAAGGGGTTATATATTAACTTTCGGAAAACTTATAACTAAAAGGACTAAAAGTGTCATTTTATCAAAGTTATAACTCCAGGGATCTATTATGTCACTTTTCAAAGTCCAAGGTTTACTTGGTATATCTTTCAAAGTAGGACCAAAGTCGTAAAAATGCAAACTCCAAGGCCTAATTTGCAATTTTCCAACCCTAGGGTCTAAAATGCAACATTTTGAAAAATGTGTAAAATCATATTATAACCTTACCAGACATAACTTTAATTAACGCTTTTCGTGCTTAACATTTCCAGATATTGAATAAAACGCTTAAACCGATTATTATCGTATCACAATACTAGGGAGCTCTATTAAGGAGTTTCATCTTTGTATTTCGTTCGACTGATTGTTGGGTTTACGATTTAAAGTGCCCCTAGCTCCTCAAACGTTTACTGAATGACTTCGAATTATGATGGCCCGAACGGAGTATACAATAATCCAACCATCTATAAAACTCATAACTCCTAAAACTAAGTTCTAGAAAACAATCTTCCTAAAACTAACATATTTACTCAGGTTCGTTACGGGCTATTACTTTCATTACAATAATCAACATTCCCCGTTAAGATTGTGATAAGGTCTTCAGCTTTCATTTCAGAAAAGTATTACATCTACCTTTCAGTTGAGATTTCATAGCCTCGCCATTCAATCTTTTAAATTTTTATAAACCCGCAAGGGGATACATGCTCAATTGAATTTTAAAAGATAACAAGTACTTAAAACCGATATTGTGAAGTTCATAACCTCGCCTTTACTCATTTACATGTTTTATAAACCCGCGAGGGGGATACATGCTTGTTACAAACTCTTTTACATACTCGTTTATCTTATAACAATGTGATTACTTTTCAAAGACTTATACATGCTTAAACCAGGAATACAAGTGTTTTTACAAGTTATATGCTATCTGATATACCATTATCACTAATGTCTAAGTTACTTTATGCCAAAAGTCCCTCATTATCATGACCATTAATCACTTGTCGGGGTGAACGCAAATATTGTGGATAGATCTATCGGGATTGACGAATCCTATTTGTGTTAGCCGGATAGGTAACCAAACACACTATATTTGAATTTCATAGGTATATGGCAAGTACCTACACCGAGGGCCATTATCTCTTATATATATATCACATCATTTTGGGTATATATATACACTAGTCAGTTTGTGTGCCATGAGCTTAGACCAGACTATACTATACAAGACATGACCAAACAAGACAATAACGCAGTAATACACTATTACTATGATAATTGCATTCGTTGCAGTTATTACAAATAACGGGTATATAATAACGTGACCCAAGATCAAAACAATAACATTTTCTAAAAAATTGTGTCTGTACAATATTACACTATGACCTGTATATAACAGTTTATTCAACTAAGAATTTCGACATCACCATTTGGTTGCTTTTTAGCATGTTTATCTCAGATTATTGAGCAATATACGGCACAGAGTGGCATGGACATGAAGATGGCTAAAACTTGTTATCATTCACATTGTATGTAACTAGATTTTGGGACCTACCTTTGTAAAACTCTGATTTGAAATGAATGAAAAACTATCTTTTGTGAACAAACTCTCTTTTAGGTCGTTTTTCTATGAATATGATTTTTTTTCATGAAGTAATACCTCCAGATTAGCTTCCGATACTAGATGTAAAAATGGGGTGTTACAGGATTGGTATCAGTGCATGTTATAGAGAACGAATGTCCAAAACCTTAAACTATAAACCACATTTTCATCTTTTCAGCCATCAAAGTTCCTCCGAGGCCACTACATTCCAGAACAAGTAATGTATATATATCAATATCTATAATACTATTACATAAATAACTTATGTATTACAACTAGGTTGTTAATAGAACGATGTCTTCTCCCAACCGCTCTACTTCTGATATTGATGAGCTTTTTCTCTATGATTATGCTTAACTATACATCAGTCTCATCGATTATTTCCCATCTTCACCTGTAAAGCAGTTCTTTAACTCTTTCAAGAAACTCTACAGATAATATAAACCCATCAGTAATCTTAAATTTCTACAATAATCCTTGTTTTTGAAGGACCGTACAAATCAATTTATGCTAAGGAATTACCTATTTCATCACTAGATCTTAATACTTCACCAGCTATTTTAGAGCTCTATCACTAAGTATTACCAACCATCACTACTATATATCCACGATTTTTTCTTTTATTCCTGCAAGAACTATAACCACCTAATAAGCAATCCATTCCCCATATTCTTCCTCAACTACGTTATTTAATTCATCTCGGAATCAAACTTGTAATTTGGTATCACCGTCTTCCTTAGTTTATACTTCTATCCCTCCTCAAGTATTTGAAATAGGAAAATGTTCAGATAAGATGTATCTAAAACATCATGAGAAACAAGTCGAAATATATCTTGAATATTTAGATGAACTCTATCTTCACCGCATTGAGAGAATGGAAGAAGGACGTATAAATGGTAACGAACTGAAGACTGAACTCAAGGAAATCCGTATTCAGATTGTCAAACTTCAAAAGAAGCGGTTAGGGCAAAAGGATAAGATTGCCTTTGCTCACTACAGAATTTCCAATCTTGAACGAATCATTGAGAAAATCCAAGCTCGTCACCAAACAAATCAAGAAGATCTTTAGGATGTCATCTACCAACTCATAATCAACAAACTCTTAGACTAGTTATAGATTTATCCTAAGCCACGGGATGTGTGGTATAAATAAAAATGCTTGTCAAATCTTGACTATGTACAGTGAAAAGGCAAGTTATTTATAAAGGCAATCTCGTTTCATACCTTATTTTTTCCAACTTATCTCTCTTTCATCATCATTTCCACCATTGCGTCAATTATTTCCCGTCTTTTATCAAAACCTCTAGAGCTTAAAAATTTAAAAATAAGCATTTTCCTTTAAGCATTTTAAGCATCACATTCTCTTTTATTACTTTTCAAAACTTATGAATAGCATTCTTACTACGTATCATCTTTTGTTGATAGAATGCCTCCCAAAAGGACGTCAACATCTGAAACACCAGCCATAACCTTTGGATGCCATCCGACAACTGATTAGATGATGGATACTCTTCAGCTCTGAAAGCACAAGTTGCTGTTCATGGCAAACTTTTCGAGCAATATCCAATAGGAACACTGAACCCATAGAAATTCTTGTAGCAAAAAGAGGAAACTATAAAGAATTCATAAATTGTCAACCTTTCTACTTCAATGGCACAGAAGGAGCTGTTGACCTCATTCGCTGGTTTGAACGTACTGAGTCAGTGTTCTCGTAGCAAGTGTGCCGAGGAAGACAGAGTAACATTTGCTACTGGTACTTTAACTGATGATGCCTTGTCCTGGTGGAATGCACATGCCCAGCCTATGGGAATAGAGCAAGCTAATCAAATCACCTGGACTGAGTTAAAAAGGCTTCTGACAAACAAGTATTGTCCTCGAACTGAGATCAAGAAAATGGAAGATGATTTTATGGTCAAACTGTAAATGGAATTGTCTCAGACATATATAGAAGATTCCAAGAATTAACAATCTTTATGTCCAAACATTGTTCCGTATTCGAGAAACTTATGAAGCTTTCATCAGGGACATACCGCAAAGCATGAAGAACGTTACTGCCTCAAGCCTCAAACTTTGGAGGAATCCATAACATAACCCAGAGATTAAAGGATCAGATGAAAAAGCGAGATTCCGTGTCAAGAAACCAATGATCACAAACGAAAGCTTAAGGATAAAGGAAACATCATCAACAACAATAACTATCAGAATAAATATAACAATACATCCATAATGAGATTACCACCGACAAACAAATGAGAAGACAAGAAACCTTCAAGATTTATACCTGCCACCACGATATACTGGAAACTGTCCATTGTGTGAAAGATGCACCCTACATCACATAGGACCCCTTAACTGTCAAATGCCGGACTGCAACAGAGTAGGGTCATCTGACCAAGATCTGCAACAAACAAAACCACTATAAACAATCTACAAACTGTATCCCGTAACTTGAATGCTGTGGAAAAAAAAGGACATTATGCGAATCGGTGCTCAAAAGCAACAAAAGGGCCATAAGAAAACCATACTAAGGGATGAGTTTAATATTTTGTTCACTTTAGTACATTCTACCCTATAAACAACCCACGGGATATTCACTCTCATCCAGAAACTTCTTTATCTAAAAACCCCCAATCATCAAGCAACAATCCTCGTCGTCTGTACATTATCCTACATACAAGATACGAAGCATAAGTATCAAATCTTTAGGAGTTTCATATGTAAAGTTATCCATGAATTAATAAAGTGATAATTCTGTTACATCTTGTTATCTGGTGGTATTAAAACTCGTCAATTCTATAATGTTCAACTCTGAATACTCCCCTCATACCTTTGAAACATAAATTATCATCCTCAATTATATGGGCGTCAGTACAATCAACATCTTAATATTATCTAACAATTCATGATCATATCATTTACACACTTAGCCATAACGTGTTTTATACTTAGGAAAGACGATTTAATGATCATCTTATGAAATGAATTATGGTCACTTCTTTCATTGAATAAGGAAATTATAAATCACCGAACTATGAATTTATTAAATTCTCAGTTACAAGAAGTTGATGCTTCTTTTTGTTGTGGACTAATTAAATAAGTAGGCTTAATATATAACAAAAACGTACAAACAAGTTTCATTTAACCTTATTGTACAACAATTCTTAATCATTATCATTATTACCTTCATTATCATTATTACCTTCATCATCTGTTCATTTAAAAATCTGTATCTCACGTAATTAGCAACTCTCTTACAAATTCATAATCATTCCTTGACATCACTCATTCCATGATCTCCGTATTCTAAAAATTCTCTATTATATTCTGCAACCTAATAACACTAAAACACACAAAATCTATACAATGTCAATGATTTCAATACCACTAGGTATGAAGATTTTGACAAAGACTTGTGATAGCATTCTTATTCGATGTTGACTTTTAAAGGTTAATGAATAACGATTCTTTACGATCACAGTAGCACAGCAGAAGCATGGTAGGCCCATAACCCACAGGTTTCATAAATCAAAGTATTTCATCACCCAGGTTCTATCAGAATCTGAAGAAATTCTATTGGCTGTCATCAAGAGGTGTAATCTTGGAAATAAGTAGACGTGTGAAAGGAGGTAATTATAATTATGGTGCGCAACATAATTATAAATGCATCACACACGTGAACTTGTGACCTTGATTAACCTAAATTCATACCCAGTACCTATCTCTAAACAATACCACTATAACTTTCAATTAAATCTCGGGACGAGATTTCTGTAAGGGGTGGAGACTATAACAACCCAAGAATTTTCATCAAATGCAAAACCTATTTTACTATTATCACAATTATACGGGGAAATTTTTTGCTTTATTACATTACTTATATATCTCAGTATGTCATAACTAAAGTAGACGAGCTCACGCAACCTATCTATGACAATCCTATCTTCATATATGTCAAGCATCCATATAAATAAAACGAAAAAAATCAAAATCAAATTCTCAATTTACAAGTACATTATTCCTATAATTGACCATTCGCAACAGTATATCAAAATGGGCTTAAAACCATATCGAATGCCTCTAAACCCAATTCCATGAATTAATAAAATCAACCTTTAATGCACAAGCAACTAAAGCATAAGTGTACAAGTAATAAGATATCACATATGAAAAATAAAATCTCTTCACGTCAAATGTACAAACCTAAAAGCTCAATGTATAAGTCATTAAGCATGATCTCTAAAATAGCCGTTTTACCTCCGTTTTCATTCTAATTTCTTCACCACCACTTAACAAGTTACTCTACTCATTTTACAAGATTAAACCCAAAATAATCCTTCATAAGCTTTCAACATCTTTTGCACTCAAACCTAATTCAAAAAAGTCAGAAACCTAACCCGAGCTAAATTCTTACACAATGAACCCGTTTCTACAATTTAATCCAATTTAAACCTTAACCAACACTTCAAATAAGTATGCAATAACTTATTTTTACAATCATATCAACCTATTCAAATCATTATTTGCCATCATTACTTCATCATTATAACTTCACTTGTACGAAAAACATATCCTAGAAAACCCTAATGTACCTAATTGTTTCATTTAACCCGTTTACACATTTTTAAACCATTCTACTCCCAAATAACCAACCAAGGGCCATTGTAAACTCATAAAATAAAGTTTACAAATCATTATCTAACATTCACTAGGCTAATGTCAGGAAATCAAAGCCTAGAAAACCTTATAACGAATCCAGAAAACCCAAATTATGCCAAATAATCATTTGCCCGTTGTCTTCATTTTCCTACCCATTATTAACTCAAACCACCTATCAATTATTAATATTTATCCATAATATACTACCTAAGGATCCAATAATCATCAATCTTGACCCAAAGTCAAGAAATATAAACCTAGAAAGTCAAGAAAACCCTAAACGAGCCCTATTTGAACCCGTGACCTCGTTTCTTCAATTCTAATCCGTTTTAACCCAAACAATTGCTAATCTTTGCTAATTACTTTAATACCAGACCTTAACAACCTATTTCATCTATCCTTAATCATTATAAACACAATGTAACCTATCTATGACAATTCAACATTTTTTTTCCCCCCATATATTGTCAAGCAATCATCATAATATATCAAGTCAATATCATAATATCATTTTTACAAAGTACATTATTCCTATAATGTACCATTCGCAACGTTATATCAAAATGGTCTTTAAACCGAACCGTATGCCTCTAAACCTAATTCCAGAATGATTCATATCTAAAGAATGACAAGCTACTAAATCATATGTACAAGTAATATAATATCTCATTTGAAATATAAAATCTCTTCAAGTCAAAGTACAAATCTCTAAAAGCTCAATGTACAAGTCATTAAGCATGATCTCTAAAATAGCCGTTTTACCTCCGTTTTCATTCTAATTTCTTCACCACCACTTAAGCAAGTTACTACACTCATTTTACAAGATGTAAACCCTAAATATTCCATTCATAAGCTTTCATACATCTTTTTGCACTCAAAACCCTAATTCAAAAGTCAGAAACCCTAACCCAAGCTAAATACTACACAATGACCCGTTTCTTCATTTTAATCCATTTTAAACCCAAACCAACACTCAATAAGTGCAATAACTTATTTTACAATCATACAATCTATTCAACATTATTTCATCGATTACTTCATCATTTTACTTCACTTGTCGTAAAACATATCCCTAGAACCCTAAATGTACCTAATTGTTATTTAACCCGTTTACTCGATATAAACCATTCTAATCCCAATATAACCAAACAAGGGCATTGTAACTCATAATATGAGTTTACAAATCATTATCTATCATTTAACTTGGCAATGTGCAAGAAATCAAAGCCTAGAAAACCTTAACGAATCCAGAAAACCCTAATTATGCCCTAATTATCATTTTGACCCGTTTATTCATTTTCTACCCATTTAAATCAAACCACCTATAAATTTATTATTATTTAATCCATAATATAATACCTAGGATCAAAATCTATCAATCTTGACACCAAATGGAACATGAAATATAAACCTAGAAATCCATGAAACCCTAAACGAGCCCTAATTGAACCCGAGACCTCTGTTTCTTCAATTCTAATCCGGTTTTACCCAAACCAAATTGCGTAACCTTGCTATTACTTTAATACTAGAAAAGAAAGACCTTAACACTTTTTTTTGTTTTTGTATTTGGGGGGGGGGGGGGGGGGGGGGGGGGGGGGGGGGGGGGGGGGGGGGGGGGGGGGGGGGGTGTTACCTATTTCATCTATCCTTAATCATTGTAAACATAATGTACCTTGGAAAGACTCTGAAAACATGTCCAGCCCAAACAGACCCGCGGCTAAACTTGACCTATTTTGACCCATTTAAGACCCATCCATGTGCAAGATACTTACATGAACTCCTTCTAGAAACCCTTAAGCAGCTTACCCACCTCCTTATACCTTTCCTTGGTCAAAAATAAAGCCACATGACCCCCTTGATGACTCATTTCAGCCGCGGCTGAAGTACCACCACAAACACCCTTCTAGTTGCTTTCTAGCATCCATGACTCATCCATACTCAGCCCCTAGCTTCACCACATCATGTACTATACCTTACAAGTGTCTCACATCAGATTCATAAGCTTCCTTAACCTCCTTGATCTCAAACTAGTATAAATAGAGCTAGAAACCTTCACTTCATTCTCATCCCCCACTCTCTTATCTCATACCCATTATAGGCAGCAATCCTTTGCTCCCTTATGATCCTAGGATCATTAAAGAAGTTCAAGAAGTGAAGCCCTAAATAATTGAAGCCCCGGAGTAAAGATACAAGGCGTACGAGTGGAAATACTACCCGAAACGACCCATTTCCACCATTTTTGATCATTGATCTCAAAACCCAGTTTGAATGTTCTAATTCTGCTACTAAACCTTATAAGTTCATGTTTTTTGAATCCTAATATACTCTTGTTAAAGTTTCATAACTCAATTCATGCTCATTTTCCATTTTGATCCAAAATCGTACACCCGAAACCCTAATTTCGCGTTTTTCTTAAAACTAAATGTTATAATGGTTAAATATTGTTATAAATCTATTCGCCTAGCATGCCATAAACCTAATGTTAAAATAACTACTTTATTGATTAATGAAGGAATTTGAACTTAAAACCCACGTGTTTACGTTTTGAAACCCTAATTTGACCCGTTTTGCTTCCTAGCCTAACGAATCGTTATTTTAAACTTGTGTTGCGTTAAAACTTCATATTTTAGTTTATTATAACTTATAAATGTCTATTGTAATGTTAAACTAAGCTTGCATGGCAATTTTGTGGACATGTTTTGTAATTATAATCCATGCAAGGGGTAACATAGTAACTTTCGGAAACTTATAAACAAAAGGACTAAAAGGTTCATATTATCAAAGTTATAACTCCCAGGGATCTAGTATGTCCACTTTTCCAAAGTCTCAAGTTACTTGGTATATCTTTCAAAGTTGAGGGACCAAAGTCGTAAAAGTGCAAACTCCAAGGGCCTAATTGCAATTTTCCAAACCCCAGGGTCTAAAATGTAACATTTTGAAAAAGTGTAAAATCATATTTAAAACCTTACCAGACATAACTTTAATTAACGCTTCTCGTGCTTAACATTTCCAGATATTGATTAAAACGCTTAAAACCAATTATATCGTATCACAATACTAGGGAGCTTCATATTAAGGAGTTTCATCTTGGTATTACGTTCTGACTGAGTTGTTGGGTTTACGATTTAAAGTGCCCTAGCTCCTCAAACGTTTACTGAATGACTTCTGAATTATGATGGCCCGAACGGTGATACAATAATTCCAAACTCTTCAATCAAACTCATAACTCCTAAAACTAAAGTTCTAGAGTACAATCTTCCTAAGACTCAACATATTTACTCAGGTTACGTGACGTGGCTATTTACTATCATTTTACTATATCAACATTCCCCGGTTAAGATTGTGATAAGGTCGTCAGCTTTCATTTCAGAATATTTATTACATCTACCTATCAGGTGAGTTCATAGCTCGCCTTTTCAATCTTTTGAATGTTTTATAAACCCGCGAGGGGGATACATGCTCAATTTTTTAATATATACAAGTACTTAAAACCGATATTGTGAGTTCATAACCTCGCCTTTACTCATTTACATGTTTTATAAACCCGCGAGGGGGATACATGCTTGTTTACAAACTCTTTTACATACTCGTTTATCTTATAACAATGTGATTACTTTTCAAAGACTTATACATGCTTAAACCATGAATACAAGTGTTTTTACAAGTTATATGCGTATACCATTATGACTAATGTCTAAGTTACTATATGCCAAAAGTCCCTCATTATCATGGACCATTAATCACTTACGGGTGAACGCAAATAATATGGATAGATCTACTCGAATTGACGAATCCTTTTTTTGTGTTAGCCGGATAGGTAACAAAACACACTATATTTAAATTTCATAGGTATATGGCAATTACCTACACCGAGGGCCATTATCTCTCTATATATATATCACATCATTTTGGGTATATATACACACTAGTTAGTTTGTGTGCCATGAGCTTAGACCAGACTATACTATACCAGACAAGGAACATGACCAAACAGACCAAACAAGACAATAACACAGTAATACACGGTTACTATGATAATTTCATTCGTTGTAATTATTACGAATAATAGGTATATAATAACGTGACCCAAGATCATAACAATAACATTTTCATAATAATTGTGTTGTACAATTATTACACTATGACTTGTATTCAAACTGTTTATCAAACCTATGAATTTCACTCAACCATTGTGTTGACTTTTTAGCATGTTTATCTCAGGTTATTGAGCAATATACGACACGGAGTGGCATGGACTCGAAGATGGCTAAAACATGTTATCATTCACATTGTATGTTTCTAGATTTTGGGACCTACCTTTGTAAAACTCTGATTTGAAATGAATGATAACGTATCTTTTGAACAAACGTCTCTTTTGGGTCATTTTCTAGGATTATGATTGTTGTTTCCATGAAGTAATACCCCAGATTAGCTTCCGCTGCTATATTGTAAAAATGGGGGTGTTACATAACTCTTAAGAGAGGTGGATCATTGGTCTGTTTAGATGCAGCCTCAAACCTAATTAAAGTTTCTGCACCCCCCAATATGGTATCTTGGCACCTGGGACCACTACCTGAATCAGTTCCCTAAGGAAGAGATTCATTAAGTGTTGCCATGGATTGGGTCCTATTTATGTTACCACTGTCCTGCTCTACTTCTAAGCTAGAAGCAGTAGTGGCAGCCCTTTCCATTCTGTCTTCCCACTCCTTATAGACGGTCTCATCTGCAACAAGGTGAATAGGTCCACTAGACTGAGATATCTTAGTGATCCTTTTGGCTTTCCTAGGTTTGTGAGTCTTTTGGAGTTGATATGATGATAAAACAGTGATTGGTTCTTCATTAGAGAGTTGAGCATATGTGAATGTGTGTTGGAGATCAGTGGGTTGTCCTGACCCTTCATCCACTTCTGCTGAATGTTACATTTTCTTTCATCTAATCTTAATTAACCTCCCCTCAAACAATACTTTAGAGATTAAGTAATCCAATGCTAGCAATCAGAAAGTTAAACCTGCTAACATCAAATGCCTTTGTGAGAAGATCTGCAACATTGTGGTCTGTGTGAATCTTGATCACTTGAATCAACTTCTTCTCATAAGAATCTCTGATGAAATGGTGCCTAATCTCTATGTGCTTGGTTTTAGAGTGAAACACTGGATTCTTCACAATACAAATGGTGCTTTCATTATCAATGTAAATCTTGGTGTTCATGAAGTTGAATCCATAATCAAGCATTTGATTTTGGATCCATAACACCTGTCCACAGCAATTAGCAGCAGCAACATACTCTGCTTCAGTAGTAGAGCAAAGAATATAAGTAACATGCAAGGATTTAAGAAAGCTAAAGCTTAGTGAAGCTTTAGGTAAGATCATAAGCTGTTTTCATAGCTTAAAGCTTAAACAGATTATACAAAGATAATACACATAATTCTTAATAATACCTCAAACTTTCATTAAAACTTTAAAACGTTTACAAGACTTAAAAATAAATGACAATAATCTTAAAAAGCTGTAAAATACAAGGAAAAAGATACACTAGATACTATATCCCCTAATGTGTGAAAACACACACACTATTTATAGCCGAATTGAGAAGCTTATGCCCTTTGAGGTGTGTTTCTTCTATGAGAGGGTCTAGGAGTGCTCTCCAAGCCTTTAATCATAACCCTTGAATCCATTTATCTTGATCTCAGCCTTTGAATCCATCAACCAATTAATTGTCATAGGATTGCCAATGTGTCTTGTCATTTCTTGGGATAATAAGTTAAGGTGGTTTGTCGAGTTGTAGAATAGGTTAAAGATGTTTGTCAGGTTGCAGGGAAAGGGACGGGTGAATAGTATGTTTTGGCGGGAAAGGTTTTAAGGTATATTTGGGGTAAAGGGTTAACGGGGTTAAGGGTTTTGTAAAAGGGACTAACTGGTTTATAAATGGTTAGGGGATAACTGTGTTAGTTCCTAACGGACTAGAATGGTAATGTAAGGTTTTAACAGGAATATTGGTTAAGTGAGATGGGCTTTTGGTTTTGGGCCTAGTTATATAGTTTTGGACCAGGCTTTAATTAAATGGAATTTTGGCTTTTTAGCTTATAAGTTTTAATGATAAGGGCTTAATGGGCTGGCCCGGCCCATTAAATGGGTGTGGGTTGGCCCATTTAAGATGCACACGTCTTTGGCTTTGACTTTTCACGCTCTTTCTAATCCCGTGCTTGGTTTTGTCCGTTTTGCCTTTGTTTTTGTCCTTTAGTGAATATCCGTTACCTGCACATAATAAATCACAAAACACACAAATTACACGCATTTTTTTATATATTTTTAGTCAATTTTGGCTCGTTTTTATAGGTTAATTGTTAGATCCTAGATATGAGTTAAAAGACTCGGTTCCCCGTATATTTATTGTTTATACATAGTTCGTGTTTAATAGTTATGTGATGTCTTTTCGGTTTTAAGCCGGGTACTAATACCCGTTATTTTGTAAAAACTATATAAGCCTCTTCCAACTTTGGAAGAGGCAAGCTAGTCATTTATTCTCTTTTCATAGAAACACTATTTCTCTCTCTAGAAAACTCTCTCTAGTGTTTCTCTCTCTAGAAACTAGCTAAACCACTCGAATCATCACCCGTGTTATGATTTAAACGATCCTACAATTGGTACCAGAGCCTAGTTGGATTCGTGATTGATTTGTGTGGTTAAAAGAATCAAATTCGTGCTTATTTTTGGTTCTAAAAACCCACGGCTCCAAAATGCGTATGTTGGCTTAAAATTGGTTGATTAATCTTGGTGTTTCTCGTGTTATACTTGCTAATGAAGAGCTTGTTTACTCCATACATGTGATCCTCAAGCCTCAAGATCTAAATACAAAGATATAAGGTTTGAATTTCTATTGTATGTTTCTTCGTGGAGGTTTGCTAAATTTGAAAGAATACGAAGTTAAGGTGTATTTAACTGGATATACTAACTTAGTTATACATGGTAAAGCTTTATTTCGGTATGGGAAATAAGCTCATTGGAATCGAATATGCAAGAATCTCGAGCACGGGCTTGTTCACATGGGGCGGTTTGGTAAGATAAAGGGACAAGATCCACGTTTTTAGGGAAAATGTCCAAAGGCGAGTAAGTTGCTGGTCAAAGAGCGAGTGCTCGCCTAGCAGGCGGAATTCGTTGACAATAGGTTTAGCAGCGGTTTGCTTATTTTAATTCAGGAGGCGAGTTGCTAAACGGCGAGTTGCTAAACGGCGAGTTGACTATACGGCGAGTTGCTTAAACAGGCGAGTTGCTTAAACTTCGTGTTACCAAAACTGCGAGTTGCTCAAGGAAACAGCAGCGAGTTAGCCTATTAGGCAGAGCTGTTGCTCAATCATAAGTAGGCGGTTTGGTTGATTTCAAAAGCGGCGGTTTGATAGAAAATATACGCAGGGTTTGATTAAAATAAATAGTATTCCAGACGACACCTTTTAAGCGGACACTTTTTGGCGGTATAAATTATGTAAATTGTGGTCTTTTTTCTATAGCCTTTTAAACTTTATTTGTACATCAAATTCATAAATTTTGGTAATAGAGTAAAAATTATTTCGGCTCGACCTTTTTAGCGACACTTTTTGGCGGGAAAATTAAGTAATATATAATTTTTTTCTTTAGCCTTTTTGTCTTATTTTTACAACAAATTTAGATTTTTTGGATAATAGGGTGAAAAAATATTTTTTTTCATAATTCAACTGTCGCCAATTTCAAACATACCAAAATATCACAAACCTAATATATATTTCCGTTTTCTATGATTTTGTTAAAAAATCCCGGTAAACTTTTATCGGTTTAAATCATGTAGACTTGTAAAATCCCTTGATACGTTAATTGCATTCATAACCAATACATCAAGATGTCTAATATGTCAAAAGATATTTGGTATGCCGGTTCCGATACACGCCCACCAATGCTTGACAGAACAGACTTTGAATCTTGGCACAAACACCTTCGGTCTGTATTGGTTGGGAAAAGATAACGTACAACGAGAACTTTATGAATCGATTACTGAAGGTCATTTTCAATGGGAACGTTCATACAAACTCCTGCTGTAAGATGCTGAAGACAACTTGCAGGATGTGCACTTCAACTAGGTCCAGAACGTGCTAGAGTCTTTACTGGACCTTTCTGTCTGAAAGAAAAGGAAGGTATTAAGCTGACATTGTTGCTACGAATTCTTACTTCAAGGTATACCAAAAGAGATCTACCACACTCATCAACCATTACACTGAACGCCAAAAACATTTGGGACATGTGAGATGATTTTGGAAGGTTTGAGTTAACAAAGGATGACAGGGAATACAATTATACAATGAATTTGAACGCTTCTGTTCAAATCAAGAGAGCCGTTCATGTTTACTATGTTTGGTTTTCGTAGCTCAATTAACGACATGAAAACATCAAGATGACCATGTCACAGAATGCAGATTAACTCTAAATTTGTGAACAACAATGTTACTGAATGATAGCGATTCATTACTGAAGTAAATCTCAACTGAGGTTCTGAAAGAGTCTAAACTTTGATCAGTTGTATGCTTACTTGAAGGCAACATGAGGTGCTCCATTGCTTAATGAGGAACATAATGCATGATGGAAGGTTCATTCAAAAATCTAATGATCCTTTGGCACTTTGTGCTAATGCCTCAGTTCAGCAATATCCCAACACAATCATTTGAGGTCTCTACAATTCTCCTTAATCAACCATCTCTTGGTGATATACTGTCAAATGGACAACAGGAAGAACTTCAATGATAACTTGATTGATGGAAAGCCTAACAAATACACTTGCCCTCCTTCAGAACTTTCTAATGCAAGGAACAAACGTACAGTTGAAGAGGACAGAGTTGTTGTTCAGGATGTTTGTGATAGATACAATGTGAATAATCAGGTAAGACATTTCAGAGGAACAAATGCAAGAGGAAATGTTGTTGCTGGGAATGTTGGAGGTCAGAATAGAGTGGAAGGAAACATGATTCCTGGTCATAGCTAAACCCATTATGTGCTACTACTGCAAAGGAATCGGGAATAGCATGAGAATGTCTTCAAACAAAGCGTCCTTCAGGATTCCGATACTTCAAAGACAAGATGCTGCTGATAAATGCTCATGAAAAATGGTGCTGATACATGATGAAGATGAGCCAGTGTTGTTGTTTTACAGGAGAACAGGTCACCAATTTTGATGACGTATGCGGAATGATTTTGGCACTAATGTGGACCATGTCTTTGATGATGATCAATGCGATGGCATTCGACTCTGATGTTGATAAGGCTCCCAACACACAGACCATGTTCATGATAAAATCTTTCATCTGAGATCCAATCTACCATGAAGCGGGCCATCATATGACTCGAATACTCCATTTGAGGTATAAGTTATGATTCCTTTGTAGTAATCATTATGGATGAGTATCATGAACGTACACGATGTTGCAAAATCGATGTACAAACACAATACTCCGTTGTTGAATTTGATGCTGACTATTCGAGTGATAGTATATATTATTCGTTGATCAGTATGTGGAAGACAACGAAGAACATGGTTGTACAGAGTAATTTTTCTTCTGTACGAAATGATGCTATTGATGTTAATTCTCGATGAAATGCTATGAAAACCGGGTGTACAAAGTAGGTCAGCAAATAAGCAGGTTAAGTAGTTAAGACACATTGACTTCGGAAACTTGCCGAGATACTAGGAACTGGTCGGGGTTCTGTATGAACAACGGGCTAAGTTTGAATTTAAATGACTAGGAGATCGAAAGATTGATGAACAAATGAGAAATAATTATCTCGACCTCGAAGTCGAAAAAGAAACTTCTTTAAAATCGGAACTTCATTCTGCATATTGAACTTCGTTCTACTCTTAACCATCATAGACTAGTGAGGGATGAAGCGATCATTTTGAAAAAGATTTTAAACAAAGAAGACAAATTCCTTGAAGTGTTTTTAGACATTTAAAAGGCTAACAGGAAAAGGTTGAAGATAGATTTTACAAAACAAGATCAATTGTACAAAACGGTTTTCACATGATATGTAAACCAAAAATTGTTTTATGATGAAAAGAACAAGGAGCGAATAGGCTACAAAACTTCCCTTATGTCTCACCCGTGCAAAGGCAAGTTCAACCAGCCTCTATAATGGTCATTCCCTTATTAGTTTCTTGTCAAATCATGCAACGTCCTGTTGTGTGACTCATAGGACACTCGTGATATGGCTGAGATAACTAGGAAAAAGAATGATGGAGATAATGCAAGCCTCAAGGTGTGGAAAATAAAGTGTAGGATTGCCCCCCCCCCCCACCCTCTGATTACATCGTAATTGGTGAACCTTCTTGCAACTTTTGCTCCACAAGAAATTGACTCCTTAGAACAGATATTTTGGTCATAGATGACAACTATGGAAAAAGGCCTAAGACCTTAGTCCAAATAACCAATTTCAGCAATTGAAGTGTATCCACCCAATACTTCTGTTCAAGCTTGGTCCCCAGAATTCTTCCAACCTAAAAGTAAAGTGAAGATTAATCTTTATGTACTCACACAACTTTTTACGGAATTTGACAAAACTTGCAAAACTAGAATCACCCCAACAGGTATTACAGAGGGGGAAAGAGGTTTTGAGCAAACAAAAAGATGTTACCTCACTGAAGTTATTCCATTTTTATCAAAACTTTAAAGAACCACTGTGTTGAGTTCAAACCGCCCTCTTTAAAGAAGTTAAAGTAATGGATAGATATTTTTGATCAATGAATGACGAAGTGGACCAGATATACTGTAGACAAGACATTTGTGCTAAAATTGTAAAGATAAAAACTCGTCCATTGAAATTGTGTGTGTATCTGTTTGCTAATGTTGTTTGCTCGAATCAACTGATGTATGATGTGGAAAAATCACGTTGTCTAGATCTTAAAGTTGATGGTGTCTAGAAGTTCATTATGAGTCAAATCGTATTTCTAAAACTTGGAAAGGGAATACTAAATTTGCAGATTATTGTATCACATCTTCAAGAAAGTTTTGATAATACAAATCACAAAACATACAGTGAAGCTACTTGATTTTAACTCATTCTTTAAGATCAGAATCTCGAACATCAGATTTCAGAAATAGACAACGTGATTAGAGACGTGAAAAGTTTTCTAGTAATCTAATGTGAATGATAGAGTTGTGAACCTTATAATGCTAACGATGTCACTGATCTTCTTGAACAAAATGATCGTTTTAGAGCAGAAATAGAAAAGGTGAAGCAGCATTACAAGGTATTGTTCGCCTTGAAGTATATTAAGATCTAAGCGTGTGCACTAATGAACATTACATCTTACTTGGTTAACAGACTGATTGGTGGATCTAAAGAATCAATTAGAAGGCAATTTGAAAGTTGCCACTAGAAGCTCTGTCAAACCAAAAGTTCTTGCGAACCTGGCATGGTTATGCCATTGATGTTTAAACCCATTCACAGCATCCCCTTAAGGAACAATAGGATTCGTGCTCATTTAAACTATATCAACCAACTTAAGGAGAGGTGTAGAAGTAGTGAGGGAGATTGTAGAGGAAGCTAGAGTAGTTTTAAACATGGATAATGCACTTAACTATGCTTGTCAATACACTAAGCATCTAGGAATTGCTACGTATATGTGATTGGCAACTTGCCAAAAAGTTTCAATGAAAGAGATAACAGGTCTCACTCTTCACCCCTGGTAACTAGGAAAAAGCAAGTAACTTTTAATGATAAACCAGGAACTTCATCTAGTAACACACAGAAACACAAAGTGCACCAGAAAGTTCAACAGACTAATGTCCCTGTGATTCATTCTACAAGAGTAAACACTTCCACTGAAGCAAGCGGATCAAAGCCTAGAAGCAATTACTATGTTACCAATAGGGATCCATATGCCGCTAAGAGTTGTGGGGAATAACAAGAAGGTAGAGACCATCCTAGAACATATATGTCTGTTTGGACAAAAAGTGAATCGATGTGATCTAGCATTAGCTCTAAGCATGTTGTAATTAATTCGAATTCTGAATCTGTGTGCAAAACGTGTAACAAATGTTTGAATTCCGCAAATCATGAAATGTGTGTTGTTAATATTTTTAAGACTCTTTGTGAATTGCTACCCCCACACGTTAAATTATCTTAATAAAGGGAAGCAGATTTGGAATCCAACAGGAAAACTGTCTGATAAACAGTTGAACAAGACCAAGCGATTTAGCAACCAAAAGCGCAAACTGGTTGGATAGCCGTTTGAAGAAGGGACAAGCAAGGTTTGAAAGCAACGGGCAAACTATTTGCTAATGTTGGTTATTCATTGGAGGAACTACAGGAAAGATATTCACACCTCAGGAAAACGTAATTTGGTTATCAATGGAGACCCACAGAAAGAAATTTGCCTTAGAGAACTGTGCCCTTTACTAAGGCTTTCTGATTCAATGTTCTATCATAACTGTAACCACCAGGACCCCAACATAAAATTGGGGAACTAAAATTTCCAAAAACTCTCCACACTCGTCTGTTTTCAAATGCAGGGTCGTACAAGGTCATCATTTTGGTATCTGGACTCAGGAGTTCAAAGACATATGACGGGGGGAATCGTTAAAGCTCAAGAACTTTGTGGAAAAGTTTTTTCATCGGGTCAGTCAGATTCTGAGATATGATCACTTCGAGCTATCATGGGTTATAGATATTATGTTATTGGTGACAGTGTGATCTCCTAGAGTATACTACGTGGAGCGGACTTGGGGGACACAATCAATTCTCTGTAGGGCAATTTTGTGATTTGATCTTGAAGTTGCCTTCAGAAAGCATTTCTTGACTTTGTTCGTGATATTAATGGTGCCAGAATTACTTAAGGTAGTCGTCGCACCAATTTGTTTCACGATATCGATGGATGATATGATGAAGTCTTCTCAATATGCTTGTTGTCCAAAGCTTTCCAAGTCATAAATCATGGCTGTCGGAATCGTCGTTTATACCATTTAAATTCGGCACAATCAATGTTTTTGCTCGGAAAAAGATCTGGTTAGAGGTCTACCAAGATTGTGAAGTTTTAAAAAATATAATCTTTGCTCAGCATGTCAATTGAAAAAGCAAGAAGTTCTGCCCACAAACCAAAAATCTAAAAACACATATGGAAGTTCTTCATACCCTTCACATGATTCTGTGTGGTCAAATTAGAGTCCAGAGTATTAATGGAAGTAAGAAGAAATACATTTTAGTCATCGTGGATGACTATTCAAGATTTACATGGGTAAAGTTTTGAGATCAAATGATGAAACTCCAGAGTTTGTCATCAACTTTCTTAAGCAAATACAGGTTGGTCTCAACAAAACAGTCAGATACATCCGAACGGATAATGAAACGGAATTCGTCAACCAAGTTATGTCTAAAATACTATGAAGGTGTGGGATTACTTTCATCTATAAGTCTGTTCCGAGGGACTCCCTCAACAAAACGGCGGTTTGTCGAAAGCGAAATCGTTACATTGTGGAAGCAGCACGTACATGCTGATATTATCATAAGCACGATGTTTCTATGGGCAGCAGCTGTAGCTACTGCTTGTTACACCCAGAATCGATCCCTAATTCATACTCGTCACAACAAAACCCCTTATGAGCTTGTATTTCTCCGAGTATTTGGTGCTCTGTGCTATCCTACAAATGATAGCGAAGATCTAGGAAAATTTCAAGCCAAAGCTGACATTGGAGATTTTCGTTTGGGTATGCTTTGCCTGTAGCAGGAAGGGCTATAAATCTACAATAAGAGAACTCGTCGATTAATGGGAAACAATTCATGTCACATTGATTGAGATGCATCAGACATGGCTCCTTTAGCATTTGTTCAGGACCCGATGCCTATCATGATGACCCCTGGACAACTCAATTCAGGGCTCGCCCCATCGCATGTCCCTGCAACTACAAACATTCCACCAACAGATAAAGATCTGGAGATTTTATTCCAACCGATGTTCGATGAATACTTTGAGCAATCTACAGATAGTGAACCAGTACCTACGGCCTACTGTTGTACAACGCCATTTGTTTCTTCGAATACATATGTTGATACACCGATTGCTCAAGACTGCACATTCTACAAGTCATTCACGTCATCCTTACAAGTGCATCCTCCAGTCTTTCCTCACAGGTGTTGACAGCTGCTACGCGATCCAACGTATCGAAGACTTCATCAATTACTCAAGTGACCTTCATCCCCCTCAGTTAACCCTGTTGCGGAGAACAATGTTCTGCACAGTTCAAACTATCAGGGATGTTAGTTAGCTGAACCCAACCAAGTTTTACTCAACACCTCCAGTATCATCTCCAGAAAATGGACCAAAGATCACCCTATGATAACATCGTGGCAATCCCTCTCGTTTGTATCTACCAGAAAACAGTTAGCATCGAAGCTTTGTGTGCTGTTTTCCTACTGAAATGTCAAAGTCGAACAAGAACTTCAAAATGGCTACTACTGTGTGATAGAAGACTGCTGGTTTTCAAGCCTTGCAAGATTGAAATTCATGAATTTGATCGACTTGAAGTTTGGGAATTAGTAACTCGCCTTTATTTATGTTTTTGGTCTATCGCTCTCAAGTGGATCTACAAAGTTGGTAGCTTGATGAAATATGGTGATGTCCTGATAAAAACAAAGCTCAGGTTAGTTGTAAGAGATATCGCAGGAGGGAAGGTATTGATTTTGAAGAATGTTTGCTCCAGTTGCTGAGATAGAGGCCATCAGAATATTCATTACAATGCTGCAACCTAGAATATGATCATCTATCAGATGGATGTCAAAACTGTTTTCTGAATGGTGAATCTTCAGAAGAAGTCTTTGTTAGTCAGCCTTGAAGGATTTGAAGACCAAGATAATCTTAGCACGTTTATAGTCTGAAGAAGGCTCTTTATGGGCTAAAGCAGGCACCAAGGGCGTGGTATGGTCACCCACTATTAAAGTTCTTTTGTCCAAATAATTTCTTTCTAAGGGTTGCCGTTGGATCATCGTTTTCCACACGCAATCAGGCAAACATATTCTACTTGTTCAAATATACGTAGATGACATCATTTTTGCCTCAACAGATCATAATGCGTGTCACATATTTTCCAAAGAAATGAACTCTAAATTTCAGATGTCAATGATGGGACAAATGTCGTTTTTCTTAGGACTACAAGTTTCTCAAAGTCCCAGAGGCATCTTTATTAACCAAGCAAAATATGCTCTCGAAACCTTAAAGAAATATGGAATGGATCTCTCTGACCCTGTCGATACACCAATGGTGGATCGATTGAAACTGGACGAGGATCTCATGGGGATTCCAGTTGACCAAACTCGATTTAGAGGAATGGTTGGCTCCCTAATGTACCTTACAGCCAGTAGACCAGACCTTGTATCTCGCTGTGTGGCATGTGGCTAGATATCAGGCTAAGCACAAAATAGCACCTTGAAGGCAATCTGAGTGTCTTTCGGTACCTAAGGAAAACCATTTACATGGGTCTTTGGTATCCGAAGGACAATGCTATGTCCATAACAGCTTTGCAGATGAGGATCATGCGGTGATTGTCAGGATTCCGAGATGAAGTTCGTCGGGATCCTATGGATCTTTCTTTCAGTGCTCGTTTCTTGGAGATAGATTGGTTAGCTGGTCATCAAAGAAGCAAAGAAGCACGACCATCTCAACAACAGAGGCGGAATTTACATTGCAATGTCTAGATGCTGTTCTCAAATCCTTTGGATGAGATTTATCAGCTAACAGACTACTGCTTTCTGTTCAATAGTATTCCTCTTGTACTGTGATATCCAAAAAGTTTGCCATTGCTTAAGCTGGCAAACAATGTCCAGCACTCCCGATTCTAAGCACATCGACATACGACACCATTTCATTCGAGAGCAAGTGGAAAAATGGAGTGGTTGAACTTTACTTCATGGAAACAATACTATAACTGGCAGGATATCCTCACAAAAGCTTTTACAAAGAGAGCGTTTCGAATTTCTACTCACGACTTGGTATGAAGAGTTAAATCCCCTGAAACCCTCAAACTCCATTCAAGAAGGAGATGGATGAGTAACATGAAGTTTGTCCTCATATATGCTGTGTAACCTCTCGCACATATGTGTATAACATAGTGTGAGAAGATGTGATACCTGTCTGTTCTCATCCATAGTCGATGTGTTCGTGTACTCCAGTCTGTAATCATGACGATGTGTTATGAACCAGATAGTATCGAGTTGTCCATCGTGACTCAATTGTGCATCTGTATGTCCGTGTGTCCTTTTCATGATTCGTAGTGGAGAAGTGTTGCTGTCTCGTGATCGAGACTAGACACCTGTGCCACATTACACAGTAAATACAGGGTAATTAATGCTGTATACGTCCGGGCCTCCTCGGCCCGCCTTGAACTGCCCTGCCCTTATCAACCTCCCCATCGCCATCAGTTGTTGCAGACGAATCGCAGAAGGTTACGATCATTCGAGTGCATTTTTGATCTTCTAATGCCGGATAGACAGAAGTGGTCTTATGTGATTCTTCGCTATTCACCATATAGAAATGTAATTTTTTCCCTTAATAGTGCATTGCTGCGTCTATCATATGCTCAGCTTGTATTGTGTTTCAACAACACTCATCTTAGCTGGCTTAAATCGTGTATGAGTCTGGCACAGGGTGCTCTAGACTCTCCCTCGCGCTACAGGATTACTTGATCCATACACATGTGTGTCGTCACTCAGCGATGTGTTGGTCAATACTCCTTTGTCTCACGCACTATATGATGCATAGTAATCTAACCCCGGAATCCCATCCCCCATCGACTTCTCAACACGCATCACCGCGCGTGGCGCGAACCCAACCACCCAACCCAGTGAGTGTCTGAGCGCCGCCTATATTCTCTCTCCCTCGAGAGGTACAGCGGCGTGCCCCAAGCTCGCCTGGGAAAGATGCACCAATCTGCCGGCTCCCTTGGAGGCTCCAATTTAACGACTCGCTAAACCGAACTAAATCTTCAAGCTCTTCACTGCATCAGTTATGTCGACCCTTTTAGCGACTTAAAGTCGACATAAATGTTAAACAATCAAACATTCAACCACCAGGTCCTCCATTACAAACATTTTAGTTCATCGAAGATATGTGGTAGAAAGATAAAGATATGAAGTAACTCAGAAATCTGATCTGTTTACGATTCATTAGTGGATGGCTCAGAGATATTGGCTTCTATCTAATCAAGAAGAATTCCTTCCTTTTCATTTTTCCCTAGAAGTGAATGAATTGTATCATTCCAGCATTAAGGTTAATATCATCGGTAATGAAAATTAAATCTCATACATTATGTTATGTTGTCAGTCTATTGAATTTTTTCATATGTTTTTCAGTATAAACTTAAAAATACCAAGTTTTTGAGTTTACACGAAAAAATCTTTCAAAAATTTTCATATATGACACATAACTCATACCCTTCAACGATTGGGGGGGAGCATTGATATGTTCCAAACAACGGCTTGTGAATAATAGGCAAACTTTTTCTCCCAATTTTATAACATATTTAAATAAATGGGTGTTATCCAAAATGTCAAAGGGGTTGAAATTTTTGGATAAGGGGAGAAAAATGTGATAAAAAATAAGTAAGGTGATGCTATTACATCAAGTGTATATCCACCCCCTTGTTGCTAAACATTTTCGAATACTGATGCACATGTTGAGGAGGGAGCTTTTCTGAATTGCAAAAACAATCGGGTACTAAACCACTTTGATAGTTTATATCATAAGTACTGATTGAGTTTGTTCAACAGTGGATTTTTATGGCAGGTGGCCTGTACCAAAAGACTGACCATGTTTTTACTTTTATCGAAGTTATAAGGATGTTAAGGTTAGGTAACTCGTTCTAGATCCCTGCCAGAACCGGAGGGATCTGACCCAGGGATTAATCACACTAGTTAGTACAGAAGTCCTTTAGGTATGATTAAAAGGAGTAAATGTCGAGACAAAGGAATAGTGCCCGACTGGATGAGCAAGTACTGGGAATATACCCAACAAGGTGCTAGTCATGAAGTCTCGGTAAGGCACGATGCGTGTTAAGGGTTGAGAATTGAAAAATAATTGTACAGATAAAGGGTTGTAAAGAAAGAAGCCCTCCATTAACTTTAAGGCAGAATCCGGGTCAATAACATAATTGCTGGTCAGAATCAAAAGTTGATTGCTGACATTGAAAACGACAGCATGGACACCTTGTGATGCAATGCACAAACCCCTTCCAAGCCATTTCGAGTTTCTCTTGAAAGAACTTGTCTCATTGTCACAGAGACTAAACATGCCAACTCTACTGTTCACTCATACGAGTAAGTGGTATTGAAAAAGTGGCTGTCAACTCTAGGCCGTCCGATCACTATATCACAAAGCGCACTTTTCGGTCTAGAGCAAAGAGATCATCAAATTAATTCGTTAGGACACATTTCCATTTATCTTGTCGTTACACACTGTGGGAAACGAGGTTATCTTAAGAGTCCTACGCATTATCCTTGTGATATTGCCAGAACATCCGAGTGATACGAAGGTATTCACTATGAAGATGGAAATCCTGCTAGAGCCTACATCAAACAAGCTCTAGGTAGGTGACTTGTGCGATTCTACAAGAATTAAACTTGTGTCAACTGGAAAGAAACGATTGTGTAGCGATTCTACGGTGACAATCAACTTGTTCCTAGCATAAGAATTGACGGTATTGAAACATTAGACAATCCAATCAAAACTATCGAAGTGTTACAATATACTTTCATATTACCTCTATAGACTGATGTTGTCAAATCAATTTTCCTCTTTATTGCTAATTTGTTTTCATTACAGGGGGGGATCAATTTAAGATGAAGATGGAGATGAGATGGAGATTCCCAGTTCCAGTAATGTCAAGTTATTAACCGATATGCTCAGACTTCGACCTACTTGTTATTGAAGTTACGAAATGATCTATAAAGGGTGTCAAACAGCTTCCGCATACTCTGATATCATATTCTTCCTTCACAAGTGCTCAATGATGGCAATAAATTACTAGATGTGAGAGATTAAGTTTGGCTCATGATCTTCATGAGCTTGAGTCAAATCAATACAAGTCAAATTGAACAAAGCTCAATTGTTATCTAAGATACTACAACAAAGTACTAGATTTGTAACATGAAGGAATCAAAAGATGGCAAGCTGTAGAGCTTAAGGTCATAGTGTTTTCGAGGGTGACCTCCCTCTAGGGGGAGATAGTTAGTTATGAGTAAAGACTCGGTCACCCCGTATATCTTTTTGTTTAAAATAGTTCGTAGTTTAATAGTTATCGTATGTTCTTTCAGGTTTTTTTTAAGCCGGGTACTATACCGGTATTTTGTCAAAAATAAAAACTATATCATGCCTCTTCCAATTTGGAATACGGTAAGGCTAGTCATTTATTCTCTTTTCATAGAAACACTATTTCTCTCTCTAGAAAACTCTCTCTAGTGTTTCTCTCTCTAGAAACTAGCTAAACCACTCGAATCATCACCCGTGTTATGATTTAAATGATCCTACATAAAAGGTATGTGTAATTAAGCACATACCAAAATCCCCCATACTAAACTATTGTCGTGTCCTCACGTAATGCTATAAGTAAACACTTTAGAAAACTAAGAGTCTTAATTCCCCTCGACTAATTACCTCGAAAAGTAGCTAAGTGTTCATCAAAGGGAATTAAAGAATCATTAGCTTTGAAAAGCCCCGTTTTGACCATTTTTACATATCTACACTAATTACCACACATATTTTTTATATTTTTTCCTTTTTCTTTTTCTAACTAGAATGTCTGGACTTTCGTTATTTTCATAACCTTTAGGGTCTTAGAATAAGCAGCACTTCAATTCTAAAATGCCCAAAAGGATAAATTCATTGTCCCCGATTTTTCACTTGTCTCAAACCAAGCTTAAAAACGAAACCACCGTTAAATATAAGTTAAGATGTTAACACTATTCATACTTGTAATTTGTGAAACTTTTCACTCCCGACAATTATTATATCTTAGGTGATTCAAAAACACGATCACAAACGTTCTCGATTTTCAATTCACTCCTCGTTGGGAAACGACCCGGGGTATTTTTGATTTTCCTTTGGTCAAAAGGAATTTTTTGAGTCTTTCGGAATACGTATACTATTATTGATATATAATTAACCCCTCAAAAAGGTCGGTTATCAACCAGGCTTTTGACACCCCACAGAGAATAGTATTGAAACTCACGGACCTTCGGTTTCAAAAACTCTTAGGCTTCTCGTTAAATAAACAATTTATTTAGAAAAACCACAACTTGAAACGAAATAGTCTCAGTTCAAAAGCATATTTAAATTTAAGAAAAAGAAATTTTCCTTATATTTATTAAATCACATATATTACACTTATCATAATTATACATCCTTTAAACGAAGGAAATCCTTGACCTTTTTAAGGCTGCAACATCGGTTGTGAGCCGGCAAGATGCAGCAAACTTTTATCAATCTCGGATAATTACTATGTATTAACTCATTTTTCATTTTTTTTAACACTTTATATTACCACGATATAGAGAAATTTTTTTTAGAAAATTTAAGTATAAATTTGAACTAAGACTAAATAAATTATTGTTATCTACTATACTTCAGAAATCATTGATTTAGGTTTAATTTTCGAAAAGATCGCGTATTATTAGTCTGATTAGAAGCTTATGGGAGAAAAAGCCACAAACTACACTTATGAGCTCTTAAGATTTCCCACTAATCTTTGCTTAGCATCTAACTCATAATTAACTCTATCATTTCTCGTTCTTTGAAAATTTAAAATCTTTAATTAAAATATCCGCGAATGCTTAGTCAAATAAACTAGCTTAGACAAGTTTATAAAGGTTAAGGGACAAAGTTAAGAGCTCAACACGCTCGATCGAGTCAAAATTTATTCTTATTCTACCCAGCAGGAAAGTTAAACATTATGACAAAACACTTATTTTATTTTTGAAAATTTTGAAATTTTTTATTTTTTTTGGTATTTTGGCGGTAAAAATGGGATTACGTGAAAACAACGACTGTAGGCACAATCAAATCGATAGATCCCCCCATACTAGAACTAAACATTGTCCTTAATATTTTAAGAAGGGTCTCTACGTAAATCTAAAGCCGTTTATTAATTATGCTCAAAGATAAACGTTAGTCAATAAGATTTAGGATATTGAATTCCCATAATCATGCTAAGGATTGAAGCTCGAGTGAACGAAGGACAAAACCACAAGCACAAGAGTCTTTGATTGCAACCTTTTACTATATATAAATATAAATAAATATATAAATATATAACAAATAGGATAATATCAATAATAGTAGTATAGTATTACCGGAAGTATCGGTTTCTCACTTCGTTATCCACAAAGTTTAAAACTGGACCCGTGTCGTTCTTCCCGACGAGGCGTGAATTTGAAAATCGAGTGTCGGTTTGGTAATTATGCTTGAATAATCACATATTTGATTGGATTCTATTTCTACAATTAAGAATACAAAAAACAAGTAAAAGAAACCCTAAAACGAAAGCAATATAAATTAAAACCTAAAACGGGAACGTAAAAACGCGACTTAAAAACACAATTGATCAAATTTTAATCCTAAAGTGATTTTTTTACTTTTAATTAATCCTAAATGACTAAAAAGTAAGAATAAAGAAAACTAGACCAAAAACGAAGGTGTTTAAAGCTAAAAACGCGAAGAAAACGAGAACGGGGTCGAAACCCGTTCTTTAAAAAATGAAATTTTAAAATATTAACCCTACGGATGCAAAATTTATTTTTCCTATGTCCTAATTAAAAAAAGAAAATTTTCTAAAAAAGATTTATTTTTTTTTGATTTTTTAATAATTTTTTAAGATTTAATTAGTGTTTTAATCTAAATTAATTATAAAAAATACTAAACATTTTTATAAAAATCTAAAAATTTAACAGAAAATACTTTAAACTATGCTGAATTTAAGAAAATTAAAGTGGTGAAGACAACTTATCAAATAAGCTATCTAATAAGCTAAAACAACTTATAAGCTTAAAAGTACTAAAAGACTATAAAAATAAAAGAAGAGGAATGTTAACTGAAAAAGACCCTAGGGCGAGTTACTAGCAGAGTGTGTGTGAGGTGCTGGTATGCTAAAGGGGAGGTCATGGGTTCGACCCCCATGCCTTTCTTTTTTAAAAAACATTTTTTTTTATTTTTGTTTTTCAATTTTAAACTAGACACAAAAATAAGCAACTTTGAAAAAATGACTTTTTGAGAAAATGAAAAATAAGTTGAGAAAATAAGCAACTAAATGGGCAGACCCTTTTTTTTACAAAGTCCTAAAGTCTAAACTGCTAGGCTAATTTAAGACTGAATAAGCTAAGGAAAATAAGAAAAGCAAATACAGATGGGCTATACTACCTAATAAGCAAATGCAATCAAAAATAAGCCA
>BQNB010021015.1:1203-64776 GCA_026074375.1 Tanacetum coccineum | reverse complement strand
TCGATTGCACAAGCACGCAACATATCCTCAAGAGTTTGAATAGTCCTCTCGCTTTGTCCGTCTGTTTGTGGATGGTACGCAGTACTTATATCCAGACTAGTACCCAAAGCATTCTGAAATGACCTCTAGAAATTTGATGCGAACCTAGGGTCACGATCACAAATAATCGAGAGAGGTATTCCATGCCTCGTGACCCACCTCCTTATAGTTACATTCTTGCAATTATCCATCGGACAGACTCTCCTCACATCGGATACAAAAGATAGCAGACTTAGTAAGTCGGTCAACAATTACCCAAATAGTGTCATGGCCTTGTGACGACTTAGGAAGCTTCGTGACAAAATCCATGGTGATTTGTCCCCACTTCCATTAATGTATTCAGTTTGTACCAACAATCCTGATGGTCTTTGATGTTCTGCCTTGACTTTGGCACAAGTCAAACATTTTCTAACATAGGTGGCGATGTTTGCCTTCATATTGGGCCACCAATATAGCTTTTTCATGTCTTGGTACATCGTTTTAGAACCCAGATGGATAGAATACTTTAACTTGTAGGACTCGTGCATGATCACAGTCCTAAAATCACCATAGCATGGCAACCAACTCATGCCGTTTAGACATAGAGTTCCATCCGCACGGGGTTCTAACTTTTCCGTCATAAGCTTCTCCGGATCTTTAGAATTTTCAACCAACATACCTCCAACATCTTCGTTCTTGATGTTCTCTGGTTTTCGTGCTTCAGTTTGAGCATCCAAAATTTGTTTGGGAAGATTCAAACCTATAGTCATGACTAAGGCTCGAACCCTTAATGGTGGCTCTCGTTCCTTCCTGCTTAAGGCGTCAGCGACAACATTTGCTTTCCCTGGGTGATAACGAATCTCGCAATCGTAATCACTAAGCAATTCTAACCAACGACGCTGCCTCATATTCAACCCCTTTTGATTAAGAATGTGTTGTAGACTCTTGTGATCCGTGAATACCTTACACTTGGTTCCGTACAAATAGTGTCTCCAGAGTTTCAGAGAAAACACTACCGCTCCAAGTTCCAAATCATGAGTTGTATAGTTCTTCTCGTGAATTTTCAGTTGGCGTGATGCATAAGAAATCACCTTCTCTCTTTGCATCAACACATCGCCAAAACCTTTGATCGAAGCATCGCAGTATACGATAAAATCTTCGCTTTCTTCAGGTAAAGCTAGAATTAGTGCACTACACAACTTTTGATTCAACAGTTGGAACGTTGTTTCTTGTTTGTCACCCCACTCAAACATGATTTTCTTCTGAGTGAGCTTGGTCATTGGTTTGGTAATCTTCGAAAATCCTTCGATGAACCTTCGATAATACCCAGCAAGACCTAAAAATTGACGAATCTCCGTTGGTGACTTAGGAGATGCCCAATCCTTAATGGATTCGATCTTGGCGGGGTCCACGTGAATACCTTGGCTGTCAATCACGTGACCGAGGAACTATACTTTAGGAATCCAAAATTCACACTTGGAAAATTTTGCATACAACTCTTCTTTCTTAAGCAACTCTAAGATTAACTTAAGGTGCTCTTCGTGTTCTTGCTTGTTCTTTGAATATATCAGAATATCGTCAATAAATACAATTACGAATTTATCCAGATATGGTTTGCACACCCGATTCATAAGGTCCATGAACACGGCAGGTGCGTTTGTCAAACCAAATGGCATAACTTGAAATTCATAATGGCCGTAACGGGTTCTGAAAGCGGTATTCGGAATGTCTTCTTCTCGAACCCTCAGTTGGTGATAACCCGACCTTAGGTCGACCTTCTAGTAGACACTCGACCCTTGAAGCTGATCAAATAAATCATCAATTCTTGGGAGCGGATAACAGTTCTTCACCGTCAGTTTATTTAATTCCTGGTAATCGATGCACATTCGAAACGATCCATCCTTCTTCTTGACAAACAAGACCGGAGCTCTCCAGGGTGAGGAACTAGGTCTTATAAAGCCTTTGTCAGATAGTTCTTTTAGTTGCTCCAACAACTCTTTCATTTCAGAAGGTGCCAATCGATAAGGCGCCTGAGCTACGGGTGCAGCACCAGGTATCAAATCTATTTGAAATTCCACTTGTTGAATCAGAGGAAGACCCGACAAGTCCTTAGGGAATACATCAGAAAAATCCTGGACGATTGGTACGTCCTCGAGTCGCTTCTTCTCCGACTTGTCTTCTGTCTCCTTTGTATTAACGTTTGCCAAAAAGACTAGACATCCTTTTAGCATGTATTCTTATGTTTTGGTGTACGAGATAATGTGCAGACGAGCCTTGTGTCCCTGGTTGCTTCCGTCACCGTGAATAATTAATGTTTCATTTCCCTAGGGGATACGAACGATCTTCTCGGCACACACAATGATTGCTTGGTACTTTACCAACCATTTCATACCAATTATAGAGTTGAAACTACCAAGTTCTACGGGCATTAAGTCAATGTTGAATGGGTGGTTCAGGATATTTAATGTACAACCCCTAAGGATAGCGTTCAACCCAATTATTCTCCCATCGGCTAGTTTAACGTCATAATAGTGATCTAATGCAGTCGCTGTGATATCAATTTGGGAGCTAAATGTAGTGGATACAAAACTTCTATAGGCACCAGTATCAAATAAGACTGAGGCATAGCGGTTGTTTAGAAGGAACGTACCTGTCACGACATTGGAATTGGGGTTTGTCCCTGCATGTCCTACCGCATACACCTTGGCTGGAGCATTGCCACCTCTAACTTGGTTACTACGGTTGTTGTTGTTTTTTAGCTTTGGACATTCCCTCTTAAAATGTCCCTGAACTTCACACTCATAACAAGTAGGCTTCTGACCCGACCTAGTGCCCTTCTGGTTATTAGCATTATTGGCATTTGCCGTACTCCTACAGTCACGGGCAAAATGGCAAACTTTGTTGCATTTGTGGCATTTAGGAGCACATGGACCATCGTGGTGATAGTTGCATTTTGATCATAGGGGTTTAGATCCCTCATATTGTTTCTTCTCAATAGTCCCTGCAGCATAAGCCCTGTCGGTGTTCTGCCTCTTGTTTTGGTGTTGTTGTTGTGGTTGTTGATTATTATCTTGCTTTCTCTTGTTCTCTGTCTAACGGTTAGCAAAAATAGGGATTCTCTTATCCATCACTTTGATTGCCATTTCAGTTGCCTCTTGCATTATCTTAGGCTTGGATGCTACTACACTTCTGTGGATCATGTCGGGTAAGCCACCGACATATTTCTCAATCTTGTCAGATTCTTCAGGAAACATTCTACCACACAGCAGTGCCAGTTCCTAAAAACGTTGGTTGTACCCTATTACATCAGTACCTTTCACTTTCAATTCCCATAGTTCAACTTCGAGTTTCTTAATCTCGGTCCTTAGGCAATACTTGTCAGTTATTTTCTTCTTCAGTTCAGTCCAGGTCATTGCATAAGCAATGTCATTACCAACAGTCCTAACATGGGAGTTCCACCACGTTAGAGCATTTCCCAGAAGAGTACAAGTGGAGAACTTGATTTGGTTTTCCACAGAACAGTTGCTTATGCGGAACACAGTTTCCATTTTCTCAATCCATTGAGTCAATTCGACAACTCCTTCTGTGCCTTTGAAATTTAGAGGTTGGCACTTCATGAAGTCTGGGTAAGTGCACTCACGAGTGGCTCGCTCGTTTCTCCTAGCACCTGTTCCTGAATTGTGGCTGTCGACGCCATTCGTGTTTGCATCACGTGCTGCCAAAGCGGCAGTAACGCCTTGGTTAATCATTGCCTGAAGTTGGGCATTAGTGACAGATGTGGTGTTGGTTGTTTCTGGGGCTATGTTTGACCTCGTGGCTCTTTTTGGTGCCATTTTCTTCAATCACAAGAAAATATAATACCCGTTAGATTTCATAAAATCATAACCATTACATGACATATACCCAATAAGTAAAATGAGATCACATCACACAGTGAAATGTACAACTAAATTAAAATTAACAATGGTGTAGCTAAATCGATATTCATTCATAATAAATTCGATTACAGACATGACATAATACCACCATTCCATATATAATTGGAAAACATACATGATTGGTCCAGACACAAAATGATCACAACGATTAGGTTACAAGATAAAAGAATATATACAACCTAAAGACATACTAGCCGAGAGTTACCCGTAATACTTAGTAGGATGTACAAAATAACTAGCCATAACAGAATCTAGGAACTGCTACCAGCCTCCTCTGGTACATCTGGCTGTGCAGGACCTTTGGCGGGTCCCTGCTGTCTCTCGAACTCTGTCATCTGAGTCTGAAGCCTCTTCAGCAGCTTCAGTGCCTCTATGAACTGCTTCTGCCTCCTACGATCTGCCATTAGCATCTCTGTTATCATCGCCTGCCTCCTGCGGTCTGCTGCCTGTAGCTCTGTAATCATTGCCTGCTGTGCTACCACCTGCGTACGTAACGACATAACCTCTGCATGCGCAAGGTCACTCACATCCATAGATCGTCCCCAAGCCTCTCGAGATATCCTGGCCCCAGTCTCCATGAGCTTAGCAGTACGAGCATGTGCACGCCTATCCCTATAAAGCATGTTGAGCCGACTAACCATCAGCTATCACTCAAACTGCTTATCATCCAACCTGGTATATATCTCGTCTGTGTCCTGTCTAACCCTAGTCTCAAACTCTGTCATCCTCTGGCTAAACTCTGCCTCATCGGTAACTACTGGTGTCCCTTGCATGGCCTCAACTATCTCATCCCAAGAGTCGGTGATCCCATATCCAACATCTCTCTCTAGATCACGCCTGATCTCCCTATCCATAGTGGCAACAAAACCATAGTCTGCCCTAAGACCTCCAGCCGGTCTAGCAGCAGCAGACAAGCTCTCTCCGACCTTGTATCTAGGACCAAGAGTGATACCTAACCTCTTCCGAGGTAGTAAGGTAACCTCGGGTCTGTCTGCTCTACAGTCAGTAGAGAGTAAATGCAAAGGTGGTGTCCCTGATGATGGTTCATCTGGTATGGTGTGGGAGAGTATGATGGGTGGTGGTAATGGTAGTGAATGAGAAGTAGATGTGGCCTCGGCTCTTAGCCGAATCATCACAGCTCGATAGCCCAACAAACGAATAGGACTAGCAGGTGGTGATGGAGATAACACAGGTACTGGTGATAATACTGGTAGTGGTGATAGCATCGGGGGTAGTGGTGGAGAAGATATATGGGGAAGTGGTGATGACCATAGGGAAAGTGGTGATGATGGTGGAGTAGATATAGCAAGAAGTCTGGCAACCTCTACATCAGACCAAACTGGTGTAGGTACTGGAGCTGGAATAGAAATCCTAGCTGTAACGCGGTATGCAGGGTGTGGTGGTGGTGTGGCTGTAGACTCGTCAGTCTCAAACGGCTCTGTCTCCTTAGCAGATGGGGCCTGATCAATTGCTGGTAAAGCAATAGCTATAGAGTCGGCAGGAGCTGGGTGCTCCTCCTCCTCCTCGTCATCAGCCTCAATATCAACCTCCTCATCCTCATCATCATCAGATGGCTCATCCTCATCATCGCCATCATCTCCTCCATCGGCAGGATAATCGGTAGGATCCTCCTCAGGTTCCTCGTCGTCATCCTCCTCCGGATCCTCCTCAGGATCAGACTCGGGAATATAGATTGGTGAATCAGTAGTAGGTGAGTCAGCAGCAGGCAGTGGCTGCTCCTCAGCTGGGAGTATCTCGTCCTCCGGTGGCATAAACTCTAGATAAACAGGCTCTGGAACAAAGTCTGGTGGAGGTGGTGACTGTGGCTCCTCGGGGCCAGGTATGTAGTCTGGTGATGGGGGCCTGTAAAGCGACCTGCACATATGGGTCATCTAGCATCCAGGGCAGTCCCTCGTGCTCAGGTCCAACAACTCCTGGGGATCCAATATATGATAACCCTCCAAATGGGCTGGAAACAGCAGTGTATGTAACCGTGGAATCCTCAGAATTCGACATTACTGTATCTGAAAATCCAAAATAGCTTATATTAGTATTTAATATAAGACTCTTATAGTAATATACATTTATATCATAACATGTATATCAATCATGAATGCATCTAGTCTAATCAACTAATGCAACAACTAGTGTATGTATATATGTCCCGTGAAAATCCCTTTGTATGAATGCAATGTTTGAAAACGGTTATAGTCCAGCAAAAATATTTGACCTGGTTCTCTATAACTTTAGCTCTTGATACCAATCAGTAACACCCCCAAATTTGGGTCGCAGCGGAATAAGGGTCCGGGGCATGTTACTTTAATGATCAATAACATAAGATATATGTTGAACGACCAAAAAGTAGTTTAAAACCGATACATTGGATTTCAAAGTATTTGTTACATAAGCCCGAAGCTTCACTTGTTTACTTGTTCAAAATACAAAGATTTCTAGCCCATAACAGATATACAAAATGTAATGCGACAAAATCTTTAATGCATGATATCCAAATCAAAACCACCAATGTATCCCTTGCACCTCGTGCTTATTGACCTCCTGAAAAACATTGCTTTAAAACGTCAACAATAATGTTGGTGAATTCATAGGTTTGATAAATCGTATATTGTAGGACCACAAGATTTCCCAAGTGTATGATAATGCAACAAATGCAGACATCATATAAATGTAATTACGTTGCCCTAAGTTCAGGACACTGAAGCTCGACATAAGTGAATACAATATAAATTGCCTACATTGCCCATGTTGATGTTCTAACCCGTAACATCCTATGTTCGACATGGTATACGTTCGTTTGTCCAGTAATAGCTAATCACCCGAACGGGGATGTCAATCCCAATAGATCTATTCATAACATTCGCGCTCACAATCCAGTAATTGACAGTTCATGATAATGGGCTCAACTAGGGTTATCGCTACTTAGGCAACACGTAATCATAAAGTAAAAGTATCCACTTGTGTCCAATTGTAAAACAATGAATGTTTCTCACCCCAAAAACTTGTAAAACAAAATCATGTAAAACATGGGGCTATGAACTCACCATGAGTGAGCGTATATCAAGTATATCACATAAAATGTGTCACGGTAATGATCGAGTGCAACCTAATCCAATATAGGTATAAGTACTAATCACTTTGAGTAACTACTACCATATACAATTCAATATAGCTCAATCACCATCTAATCGTTTTAGTGAAATCATATTAATAAAGTTAAAACATTTATAAATAGTTCGATAGTAAAAAAACGACGCAATTTCTTCGTTTTAAGCCCGTTTCTTACATCCACGCTTTCGTATTAAGACGAGTTATCAAAATATTACATTTTCATATTTTTGACCTACTGGTGAACAGTAATTTTACTGTTCATAACAGTTTATAAAATTATTTTTATAGATTTAGTTATCGTAAAACCCGTAAATGTCGTATTTTATTCGTTATAGCTTCGTTTTTAGCGATTCTTTCGAGCACGTCTTTGTTATTAAAAGTTCTATCATATTAATGGTGTTTTCAAAATGTTATTTACTGATGTGAACAGTAACTTTTATAAAAATAGTTTTATAAAAGTATTTTTATACATTTAAGTATATAATCTCGCGTAATTCATAACTCCTTCGTTATTGATCCAAAAATTATGATCCGAATTGTTTTGGAATACTAAAACTAAGTGATATCTGTGAAAAATAATAAACTTTATATATTAGAAGTATTTTATAACTTGTTTTTATAAAATCTTTTTTATAATGCGTTTAATTAACGTGTAACTCGTAAACTACGTATCTTTTTCGTTATTAATCCGTTTTTCAAGTTTCTTACCTTTTTGGAATCGTCATGAGACGTACTATTTTATTAAAATGTTAAACCCATTGTTTTGAATTCGAATCAAAACAGCCTCTTTACATCTTTTATATAATTAATTATATACACTTGTTTTTATAACTTTTCAACTTAATAAAGTTACCACAAATCCTTCACAACCTTATATATGTGTTACATATAATAGTGTCCATTTTTCCATAATATGTCCAAGAGTCCATGGTATATGTCCTTATCAACACCTTTAAATCATAACTTATTAAGTAAACCCTAAATTAACAAGTTTATACATAAACTTTTTATACATAAACCAAGAGTGTACAAGACTTATACTTCCATTATAACATCATATTAACATCCACATAACATGTGAAAAAGTTTATCAAAGCATAATCACAAGTAAAAATCCATTTTACATGTTAAAACATTTCCTAAATGGTGATGAGCCATATAAACATTATATACATATGAAATCATGAAAGTAAATGATGTAGGGTTTTTAGATAACCTTGATGTGATGTAATATGATGACCAACAAAATCCAAACCCTTGTTTAGATTATAAACCCTAGCTTTCACCACCAAGAAACCCTAATCCACAATAAAACCCTAATCCTTCCTTTTCCTTGCTTTAACACTTGTAAAGGCTTAACCAAGCCTTTAAAACACCTTGAGGTATCTTAGATATGATATGTGAATGCTTGTATGTGTTGTAGAATAAAATTTTATGGATGGTTTATGTTTGTGATTTGTTGCCGTGGCCAAACAAGAGAGAAAGGGAGGGATGAAGTTGTTTTTCTTAAGTGTTTTGAGAGTGTGTGTGTTAATACTTGGTAATGCATGTGCTATATACACAAAGGTGGTCAAAGATGGTAAAACAAAGACCAAAGACCTACTAGGAGGGGGGGTTGGTCGTTGGAACACAAGGAGGGTTTTAAGGGTGACTAGTGGTCAAAACCACTAGTCATGACCTAAACCTCCTAAGTCCTTGTGATGTACATGGTCTAGGTGATTAATGTTGGTGTTCTTATGTCTCCTAAGGTGTAGATTATCCCATGTTTTTGTGGAAGGATGGGACTAATACTTTGAAAAGAAAATGGAAGTAAATTATAAGTATTACTTGAAAGTATAAGTGTAGTTTCCTTTATTTAAAGTGTAGGTCTTGGAATTTATATGTCTTGGTTGCTTCCTACATATATATGGACGTCTATATATATATGCATATGGGTAAAGTTTTATAAACTTTGGGTATTGGGTATAAACCTGGGTATTTGTTGAAGCGTAGAAATGTTTTGGTGGTTCCGGGTAATGCCTAAACGTAATTTTATCGCGAAACGTAAACAATTTACGTAACCAATAAAATAAAATGAACAAAGTTAATAATTATCCTCAAAATAATTAATTAACACATGCTTGATGTAAGCATTTATTTGTTTGGTTCCCGCTTACATTGAATGATCATTTTTAGCTTACGCGATTTAACTTAACGTTTATGATTTAAAAGCAGACGCGTACAATACTAAAAATACATAGTGAATTTATTGACGTCGCAAGTGACCCTAAAACACGGGGTGTTATAAAAATGACTTAGATAGTGAATATAGTAGACTATGTAAAATAGGACTAAAAGTCATGGCTAAAAATAAAACTCTAAAACAAGCTAAAATAGAATTAGAGAATAAAGCACTTGAATTAAAAGATAAATTATCTAGGTTAGAAAAGGTAAGGAAGTAAACGAAGAATGCAATTTATGTCAAGACCTTAAGTTTGAAAATGAGAAGCTTAGATAAGAAATATCTAGGCTAAATCAATTTAATGATAGTAGTCACTCACTTAAGAAAATAATAAGTTCTCAAAAACCTTCTGGAGATAAATCCGGTTTAGGATTTAATTTTACCAAAGGGTCACCTAGCGAAACCAAACAAGTAAATTTTGTAAGAGCTCAAGAAGTCGAGTCAAAAGAAAAATTGATAGAATCAAACCCAAACTCAAAACCAAAATTTATACTTATAAACAATACTAAAATTCCTATTGCAAGTGATGATGAGGTAAAACATTTTTACAAACCTTCCTTAAAACCCAGAGTCGGATTTACTAAACCCACAATGAGGTCTAAAACACCTCCTCCGAGAAGAAAGGAAAACTCTCATCCTCGTTCCAAAACACCTCAACCTAGGAGAGACCAAGGTAGACCAAATTACTCTAACACTAATCACACAATGTGGAATCATCCACACCAACCAAGCTTTACTCAATGTGGAAGATGTTCACCATGCATGTGTCCGAATCAAATGCAAAACATGTTCGGAAACAATAACTTCGGACCCATGAAACGATGGGGACCAAATGGCTAAATCATCATATCTTCTGAGGTTAATCATCTACAAGCATCCTTTGGCTTTCTTCAAACAAATTGATGAACTCATATAGGATTTCCATAAATCCTCATCCTTAAAGCTTGCTACCTTGAAGATTTTAAAGTAATTTCTCTTGAAGTCTAAGGTACGTCTCACTCTCTAATTACGTAAATTATAGATTGGTATATGATATAATTAGTCTTAGTGATAGTTAGGAAATATGGTAGTCACTAGAAATGCCATTTGTTGGATTTCTAGTTTTTAAAAGAATTTGTTCACTAGGAACCATTCTTTCACATGGATTATCCATAAACCACTATAAAATGAAAATCTTCTATGGCCACGAACTCACATAGACGAAGAAAAATAAGTTAGTGGATAATAATTAACATAGAAGTAGGATTAGTTTTGCATCGGAAAAGTCTTAAACCACTATGGATGAAACAAACTCCCTTCCATCTCGATGCTCGCCTCAACTACGTCTATCAAAATCGCCTTGTTGAAGTCTTAACTCCATTCTAGTCTCCCATCCTCCACAATATCTACTCTTTCCTATTTCAAAACGTATCAATTAATTTTTTCGTTTGAAGAAATTAATTCATCATGTTCGCAAGAAGTCTAGTCACCAAATCATTTTATGTATTGACATCCTGATTATCTCGTCCGAGATAGTCAAAGAAACTTTTTAATTAAACAAAGAGTTAATTAAAAATTGTCAATATTCATTCTCACAAAACTAGCAAAAAATCGAAGAAACAAATATTTCAGGTGGCGGCCCCCTTAAAATTAAGGGGATCAGCCGTGTAAAAAGGGTGGGGCCCTTAATTAATTAAGGTAACCGCCTATCTGCGAAACCAAACACAGTCGAATTTTATACCAAAACATCACTTTTCTCTCTTCCCTCTTCCCTCTTCCCCTACCTGCTGTGACGAAAATACCATCACCATTGCCATCAAAATCAAAACCTCAAATCTTCCAATTAACCAAAATTCGCAAAGGGCTTTCACTAACAAGTCAATCAACAACATTTCTTGTAAGTTTTTCAACCTTTTTTTTGTTTGATTTCATCCAATTTTGTTCTTAATCAAAATTTGGGGTTTTTCATTATTGTTATATTTATTGATTAAGTCTAGGAAATAGGATTTCCAATAATCTAACAAGATACCGTAGTTCCATAGGAAAGCACTACAACCTATATATGATTGAATCAAAACACTTTTGAGTCAAAAAAAAAATTAAGAACATTTATCTCATGAACAAATAGCTAAATTTTGCATATAATCATTTGTTAAACTTACACTTGTTGATTTAAGGCCAAAACATGATAAAAAAACTCAAGTATTAATCATCAAACATACATATATATATATTTTAAAATCAATGAAAAATACTATAAAAATAACGGAGTGTTGGCTCGTTTCTTAGGATAAATTTTTAGAGTAAAAATGACCATCCTAAAGTATTTTTGTCACTTTATAAACACTCAACAAACTTTGTAAAGTCATCAATATATATAATTCATTATATTGATACATACTATGAAAGGGTATAAAAAAAAGGTGGCGTTTTGATTAAAATATTTAAAACATGGTCCATGGTCAAAAGCAAACACCATAAAACATTTGTTAAGTCCAAAAATAATAAAAACGTTTCACTTGTCAACAAAATATAAACTTAACATATAGTTTTCGACAAACTTAAACAAATTTTATATTAATAAGAGAGTGTTTGGGTCATAGTCTTGATGTTGAAATATATAACTAATATATATTCTTCGACATCCTAGATTAAGTCAAAAATAAATTAAGGAACATATGGATCACTTCTTAAGGTTTTTAGAGTCGAAGTAATCCTTGTCCCACATTCGTTATTTTTCAAAACTTCATTTTATTTTCTTTATTATATTTTTTTGTAACATTTTATGTTGTTAATAACTTCTTTAGGTGACAAAAACGCCGAAAGCTACTACCACCGATATATCCCTCACTAAATCCTACATCTCAAAAGTATCCAAAATTCCCAGAATCTCTCCTACTATTGCCCAATTCTACAAACCTATTGAAAATTGCAACATTCACGACGGGCGTGTTGTTGATCAAGCCTACTACAAATCCAATAACATCGAGCATCTTTTTACTAACATTTGCTTCAATTGTCACTTTCAAATCAACGAACCGATTGTTCCTAGATCTATTCTAGACTTCTATAGTCAAGTCAAGGTACAAACCGATGACTATGGCTATCTTGTCATCTCTTTTATGATTCAACATGAATTCATAACCCTTACTCTCGCTCAATTCAGTCAAATCCTCAAAATTCCATACAATGGTCAAGCCGTTTTTAAAAACGAGCGGGACCGTGCATCTCTTGAATATTCTCAAGAAACCGAGGGACCATATTGCACCGATCTTCCTACTCCCGATGACATTCGTCGACTTCTTGAATTCGAACGTGTTGTGGTAGACCGTAACATTAAAATTTAAACCGTCACTCTCAATCCAAATCAAATCCTCACCAAAGAACTAAGCCTCGACATGAAGCAATAGGAAGAACTCATTCGAGAGAATGTGTTCGGACTAGGAGGACATCAGGACCGTCTCCCCGCTTGTCTTGCTCACATGTTGTATTGTGTTGTTGCCGAAGAACAATACAATCTTGCTTATTTCTTTGTTAAAAGAATAGAATGTGCTAGAGCTACTCCAACTGCAAATCTTCCATATGGCATGTTTTTAACTCGTCTTTATCGACACGTCATGGAAACGTATCCTCATCTTGACAATGGCATCTATGACATTGTTAATCGAGTCATGCGTCCTCTTGCCCTAAGACAAACTCGAAGACCTCGAAGTGATCATGGCGAGGCACGTCATTCCGTCTCCTCGTCATCCTCTCATCATCAAGGCACGTCATCTCATCAACACGATGATCATGATGATGATGATATCGAAAATTCTCGAGCAAGTACTCTATCTCCTACCACCTATCTTGACTCTTTTGATTCACTTAACTACCAAAATTACCAAATACCTTCCTCTTCCGAATAAACCGATGAAACTATCTTTACACAACAAACCACCTTGCTCAACCAAATGCAACAAATGCACGAGGAGATGCGTGGAGGATTTAAATCATTTGGAAATGCACTAAAAAGAGTGTTTAGCAAGAAGAAGAAGTAAAGACTTAGGAGAGAAATTAGCTAGATACCTAATGTGGTTTAAGACAATTGTTAACTTGATTATGTGCATGTTCTAAACATCTTGTGCGGTGATTATCCGATTAATTCCAGAAAGACTTGATATTATAATAAACCTATAGATTCTTATTTGCTATGATATTAAACTTTGGATTATTTTTTATTAATGAAATAATAAGCTACTTGGTTCATGTTTTGATGTTTTTTATTACATGATATATGGATTAAAGTGTGCTCAAAAAACTCAATATTGCATGCTGCAAATAAACCATCAAAACAGAAATACTCTCACAAAAAATTCTAAGAAAAATTGTTTTTCTGTGAAAAATAGAACCAGTAGAGGGCGGCCCCCTTAATTCATAACGGACGGCCCCCTTATCTTCAAGGGGACCGACCCCTAATTAAAGGGACCGCCCTAGTAAATCACGAACAAAACATTATTTTTCCTTCTTTTGACCCTCTTTTACCTAGTCTCAGCTATCTTTGCCTAGAATGCTCGGAACATAGATTTTGGGATAATTGTAAACAAGTTCGAAACATATTCCCATTTTTCAAACCATTTTCTTCGCCAATAAATCCCTCCCAAAATGGATCATCTCCAATACACCATTTTCTTATCATTCATTAACCATATTCAACATCCATGCATCCACTATAGCTACCATTTCCAAAGCCTCAAGAGACCAAAATCAAAATCCATTCCACCAAACCAATTTTTGTGGATTGATATCATAAAAAATGTCATACTTTACTATTATTTATCCCACGCATTTTACCCACTTTTATATAATTATTGCCAGATATTGGTACTTAATTGCTTAAAGTTTATTATTGCAGTAATTATGGAGTCACTTGTGAAGAAGAAGCAAAAAGGCGCAATTCTAGAGCTTAAATGAAGACATTTGAAGAATACAAATTCTGCACCAATACGCCGTAATCAAGCAATGAAGAATATGGCGTAATTCAGCGCCAGCTACAGCACAAGAGAAACCTAAATGTATCAATTCCCGATCCGGCGTATCCACTACAACCAATACGCCGTATGCACAGCTGTTCATCAGTCAAAGATACGCATTTAATATGATTGATGGTAATTATCTTAATTGATTTGATCTTATCGCGGACTCCAAGGAAATTAACCCTATAACTCTTATCTACTTAGCCTATACTTGATCCAGCGTATTCAAACACAATAAATACAAGTCTCAAAATGATTTTAGTGTGCAATATCATATTCTCTGTATAGTATACATCTGAAGTCGAATTTCTCAAGCCAAGAAGAGCAAGCCATAGGTCCGAGCACTACTCCTAATTCCATAGAAGACATCGTGTAATTCTTACTTTCTTAATCATTCGATTTTTAATTGTTTGACCACGTTTGTAATAATGACAATGATTGCGGGCTAATACCCTCGGGTATTAGCCATGTTAATGAAGATCATAATGTTTGGTTTGTTTTAATCCGGCTTTGCTTAATTTATCGTTGTTGTTTAATTATGTTTATCGCCTTATACTTGTTTATGTGCTTGTACATGCGACCTATCATTCAACTGGGTCTAGGGAGACCTAACCAGTAACCTAGATGCCAAAATAGCTCTCCATGTTGTGTTCTATATGCCCGGACCAATAGGATCACAAATGACACCTTATCATTACCCTTTGATTATGAGCTTAGTTAACCGGCAGGTGACCTGATAATTGTTCAACCAGTATTGTTCATTTATTAATGGGTATTGATTTTGGTGGTGTACTACCGATGTATAGAACAACATCAAGAAATAAGTGGGTACATTCCCAATGGGCTAGGGTATTAATAGTATCACCACTACTTTAATTCCCTATGGTAGATTATAATTAAACTAAATGATGCTGTATGCGGATGCGTTAATCGTGACAGGAGTTCGTGTCTAGGTCTTAGGAAGAAGTACCGCCTAAGTCTTAAGAATGATATGCCGCCTCGAGATAAGCAACAATTGCACTAATTAATCAAACCAGCATTTAATCAAATTTAACATGGTTAATACATTTTTTTCTATTATTTGACTCGTTTCCGCACCTTTTGTCTTGTGTTCTTTGGTTTAGTCTGTATTGTGCTTAAGAATTGATATTTGTCACCATAACCTGGTGCCAGTCTCATCAGGCGAAAACCTCCCCTTACCTCTGAGTAAATATGTATATAGCATGAGGTTTAACAGTAATTAGACTAATCTAGATAGAAATAAAATACTGATAGAAAAATAGGTTAAACTCTCACTCTTAGTGTTCGACACCCTACTTACCGCGAAACTACATCTTGATCGGGTACTCTGCCCGTTAAAGTGTTGTCTTTAGGTTAGTCGGCTAAATATAAATGTAAAACCCTGATAATCATAAATAACACCTATACAATGACACATCAAGGTTTTTTATGCGCCGTTGTAAAGGGAGAGAATATAAGTTAATCTTATCTATTTAGTATTCTAACCTTTAACTTTTTTAGTGAAAAATTATATTAATTCTGATTTACTAACTGCTAAATGTTATTTTAATTTATGTAGTGCTTTTAATTTATATAGCATTTAATTTGTTAAATAGTATTCATGTTTCTGACTGAAACTTATGATACGCATATCCACCAGTTGGATACGGCGTATCTAACCTTCTACTCAGGACAACGTGTTGTTTTTACTGTCTAAACGGCGTATTTATTCTTCCAAACATACGATGTATTCAGTGAACTCAATACGGCGTACTGCTATTCAACAGACTCATACGGCGTATTATTGATCGATTGAATACGGCGTATAAGTTATCTGATATAACAACAGTTTAATTTTCCCCCGTTTAAGCATCATACTAACATTTTCCTCCATTTCTGAGAAAGTGGTGATTGCATAATACAACTCTAGGCGATGGCAGGCTTTGATGACATAAAGAGGGGGGAAAACGAGCATGCTAACTCATCGAAAATCACAAATTTAAAATCGGTGATGAATTTATGAAAATATTGCAAGACAACATCTTCAATGACATGAATGGAGTAGATGTTACCAACCACATTGCAAGAGTGCTTGAAATAACCGAATGGATTAAAATACCTAATGTGGAGAAAAATGTACTACGATTACACGTCTTCTCAAAATCACTTAGTGGAGATGCCGAAAAATGGTGGAACGATGAGATCGAGGGAAAAGCCATCGGTTGGAATGAAACGTGTAATAAGTTTTGTCATAAATATTACTCCCTATCCCATTCTAGCAATTGTAAGGTACCTGACGATTTGGACAACGGCACAGACTACCTTGAATTCTTTTACTGGCTTGCACTTAAATTTGACAACTATTAGGAAATTGACAAAAACACCCAAAACGGGTTATGGGAATTCTACGTGAATGAACCTACTAAAGGGGCGATGGGCAACCTCGACGATGAACCACACAACGAAAGTTGCAAAAAGGAATGTTCGGATACGTTTTATAAACCCTATTTAGACACACAAGATACGAAAGACATCTACAAAATTATTGATAGGGAATATAATTCAATACCAATCCCCGCTCCCCACGACATCGATAACCCGGACGAGCTATGCAGAACCGAATGTGTGTCTGTCGAGACGACGCGAGAGAGTAAGCGGGTTCAAATCGATTGGGGAATGAAAAGACTTTGGTGTAGCGCTGTTAGTCCAAGCAAAATTTGAGTTGTTGAAAAGAACTCCTGGGAGTATGTGTTTGCGCATCTACCACGAAACTCTTCAGCCGTAAAAAGAATCGTGCGTATGATAGGTGACTCGTACACATTAAAAATGTGAGTATGGAAAAGGTCCAAACTTAAAAGACCGACTGAAACTAAAGATGCTCCCCGGGAAGACCAACCCGGTTATGTTTTTTATATGTATGATCGCTTTGGGGGAGATTGGTTTGAAATTTAATTATAAAATTGAGTCAGTCTTCCCAGACAAACATACTGCTATCCGAACCCCTCAGGATACGGCGTACGCATGTCTGGACAATATCATTTATTAATTTATAGTCTTAAAAATCGGCCAGTAATAATATCAAATGTTTTCACAGTTATTACATACGGTGTATCCTAGGGTTATAAGAATACGGCGTATTGTAACCTGTTCAGTTGTGTGTTTAATTGTTTGCTTGTATTGTAGGTTAGCGAAAGCACGAATTGCACGAACGTCTTCTAACTTTTATGCAGGACCTTGCTGTAAACGAAATCGACTTTAAAGTATAGTCTGAAAATACCCCGTGTTGACCTCTCTTGGGCATTCTCTGAAGCCCTCGTCAACACTCTCTTTACTCAAACACTCAAAATGGAAAACCATCCAGAGCAAACTATCAGGGAAGTTTCCTCGTTCTAATTCTTTTCCCATATTATTTAAATATTTGTTTATACAACGAGGACGTTGTATAAATTAAGTGGGGGATGGAGAATTAGAACGTACTTGTCCTCATTTGCACAAATAAAATGCTAACATGCTTAAAAATGGATCAAATTTAAAAATTTTAGCATGACTTTTTTTGTGAAAAATCACTAGTTATATTACCTAGCGCACTATAACCCTTAATGTCTATTTGTGAGAATTAACCGAAAAAAAAAAACACATCCGTTCCAATTGCTTACATAAAATTTCATAAAAATATGAGGTGAGCCTGTGGATGTAGAGTTGGACTTTTAGAACCTTGTTCCTGGTATATCACTCGAGACCTCAATGATGAGTACTATGGATTTAGATGGAGTAACATGCTTGACTGGTAAATTTCTAGGATTAAACCAAAAAGCCTACATGTCATAATTTTAACTAACTACACTGGTTAGTTAACCCCCGTGTAACCCTTTAGATACTCCTCATGTTATATTAAGTAAAGATACCTCCTTAGACAACCGCTGATCCATTCCTTTCTTTAACCTACACCAATAAATTGTATTTTCCTTTTCACTTTTACACCTTAGCCTACCGAATAGATTAAAGCCTCTTTGATCAAATTTGTTAAGTCGCCTTTCGTGTAAAGTTTTGTAGATCCTACGTCAAAGTGAAAAATTTTTTTTTTTTTTTCCCCTCTATCTATGTAAGGTCGGGAAAATTTACACAATGTAATGGGCATGTTTGAAGCTCTGTGTTTTTTTGCTACTTTCACAATTCTGTATTATGTTTGAAAGAGAAAAGTTTTCAAGAGAAAATTAGCCGGACAAATGATGATTATGAAGACGGTGAAATTACGCCGAGATTTATGATGTATTGTTGAAAAAAAAGAGAAAATGAAAAAAAAATATTAATGATGAAAAAGATAGTCGGTTCATACAAGTTACACCGATGAAATTATTTGAAAGGATCGATTATTCATTGATACGCACAAAAATGAACGATGTAAAGTATTGTAAAAAGTGGCCAATATCACCACTTATTTTTTAAAAGTATGTAAAGTTCGGGATGTAAGAGAAGTTGACCGTTATGGGAACGCCAACTTAGGTTGTCATTGTCATCTATGATCGAGACGTTTGTTTATAAGTTCGAGTCTTTGTCATGGAACGGTCGATAAACACATAACAAACTAGTGTGAGTCATCAAAATATATAATTCATATATATTTTGACATATTGGACAAGATTTCTACCCATGAGGGAGCGTTTGGCTTATCATGAATTAATAAGAATCTTTGAGTCAAAATAAATACTTTACTAGTAATAAGCCAATTGCAAACAAACTCACATGAATTGACGAAATATAAAATCTAATGTATACATTTGTCAATACTTAAAGTTGAGTTAAAAATAAACTAAGAAACATAAAAATTACTTCTTAGGTTTTTTTTAGTCGAAGTAATTTTGGTTCCACATATAGTATTTTTCTTACATACTCTTTTTATTTTTGCTTTTTTTTACATTGTTGTTGACTTGTTTAGGTGACAAAAATGCCGAAAGCTACTACCACCGATATATCTCTCACTAAATACTACATCCCAAAAGTATCCAAAATTCCCGGCATCTCCCCTACTATTGCTCAATTCTACAAACCTATTGAAAACCGTAACATTTACGAAGGTCGTGTTGTTGATCAAGCCTACTACAAATCCAACAATATCCAGCATCTCTTTACTAACATTCGCTTCAATTGTCTCTTTTAAATCAACTAACCGATTGTTTCGAGATTTATTCTAGACTTTTATAGTCAAGTCACGATACAAACTGATGACTATGGCTATCTTGTTATCTCTATTATGATTCAACACGAATTCAAAACTCTTACTCTCGCTTAATTCAGTCAAATCCTCAAAATTCCATACAATGGTCAAGCCGTTTTTACAAATGAGTGGGCCTTGCATCTCTTGAATATTCTTAAGAAACCGAGGGACCATATTGCACCGATCTTCCTACTCCCGACGACATTCGTCGACTTCTTGAATTGGAACGTGTCATGGTAGACGGTACCATTAAAAGTCAAACAGTCGCTCTCAATCCAAATCAAATTCTCACCAAAGAACTAAGCCCCGACATGAAGCAATAGGAAGAACTCATTCGAGAGAATATGTTCAGACTAGGAGGACATCGGGACCGTCTCCCCGCTTATCTTGCTCACATGTTGTATTGTGTTGTTGCCGAAGAACGATACAATCTTGCTTATTTCTTTGTCAAAAGAATCAAATGTGCCAGAGCTACTCCAACTGCAAATCTTCCATATGGCATGTTTTTAACTCGTCTTTATCGATACGTCATGGAAACATATCCTCATCTTAACAATGGCACCTATGATATTGTTGAGCGAGTCATGCGTCCTCTTGCCCTAAGACAAACTCGACGACCTCGAAGTGATCGTGGCAAGGCACGTCGTTCCGTCTCTTCTTCATCCTCTCATCATCAAGGCATGTCATCTCATCAACACGATGATGATGATGATGTCGAAACTTCTCGAGCAAGTACTCTATCTCGTACCACCTATCTTAACTCTCTTAATCCACTCGACTACCAAAACTACCATATGCCTTCCTCTTCCAAGCAAACCAATGAAACTCTCTTTGCACAACAAACAACCTTGCTCAACCAAACGCAACGAATGCATGAGGAGATGCGCGGAGGGTTCAAGTCATTTGGAAAGGCATTAAAAGGAGTGTTTAACAAGAAGAAGAAGTGAAGACATAGGAGAGAACTTAGCTAGACAACTAAATGTGGTTTAAGACAATTTTTTAACTTGATTATGTGTATGTTCTAAACAACTTGTGTGGTGATTATTCGATTTATTCAGAAAGACTTGAGTGTTGGTTATCTTTAGATACTTGTTTGCTATGATGATTTAAATCTTTGGTTCCTTTATTTAATCAACTACATATGCTACTTTGGTTTCATGGTTTGATGTGTTTATTACACGTTATATGATTAAATGTGCTCATAAAACTCAATAGGGCTTGCTGTAAATAAACCACCAAAACAGAAATACTCTCACAAAAAAAATTATGAGAAAAATCATTTTTCTATGAAAATGGAAACCAGCAGAGGGCGGCCCCCTTATCTTTAAGGGGACCGAACCCTAGAAAATCACGGGTAAACAGTATTTTTCATGCTTTTTGACCCTCTTTTACCTAGTCTTAGCTATCTTTGCCCAGAATACTCGAACACAATTTGGAATAACCTAAACTAGTTTAAATTCATTCTTTTTCTAATATATTCTCTTCCTATAAATCCCTTCCAAATGATCATCACCAACACATCATCTTCCTCATCATACACTAACCATTATCAACCTCCATGGCTTCACCATAAGCTTCCATTTCCAAACCATCAAAGAAACCAAAATTCACCATCATACCACCAAAACAACTCTTCATTGACTTGACAAATGAAGACACTATAACCCCATCACCCAACCTTCAAGAATCATCTCCTAGTGCTCCCAATGCACCCTCAAAAACTTCATCCACCAAAGACACCTCATCCTCTTCAATTGACTACACACCAAAATCACTAACCTCATCAACATCACTTTCACCCAATGGTTACTTGTACCCACCAACATCTCCTCCTATAAGAGTTTCTCCACCACCTCCAACTCAAGAAAATGCATTAATAGACATCACTCTCACCCTTTCACCAATTACCTCACTTGATGTCCAATTTGATACTCCATCACCTTCACCACCTATCTTTGGTCATCCCATTCCTTGGAACCTTCTTGAGGCACATGGAGATTCATGTTTGTGTTGCATTCACAATCGTACTCTCATATTTGGATTGAGAGATGAACTCCAATATATGTTTTCATATATTGAACATATGCTCTCACAACCACCAACAACCATCATCCCACCACCTCCATCATCTTCCCCAAACTAAACATACTCTATGTTTAGTTTCTCAAATAATTGTCCATCCACCATTTTGCAAGCAAGTCCTATGGAGCTTTACTAGTTATAGGACTTTTTGTAGTTTAAAAATTTCATGTATGTTAGCATGTTATTTATTTTTGTTATGCAAGAGTATGGTTCAACATACTATTTTTATTAAAGGGTTAATTATTGTTGGTTGCATTATCTTTTTGCCATATTATTCCTCATTGCTACATGTTAGGAAATATTTGTATTGTTCCTAACTCGTTTTTGTAGCAAGAAACCATAGCGCGATTCTTTTGTGCCTTCGAAACGAGGGGGGGCACCACATCAAGGGGGAGCATTTATTTCTGTCGATTTTACGAGCAATTCTCTATGGGATGCCTTTTTGTTTCTATAAAAAGGGGGAAATGACATCAAAACTCACTAAATACTTGTTTATCAAATAATTTTTACATTCATGAGTTTAAATTTTGTAAATCATCAAAAAGGGGGAGGATGTGATAGGAATAGAACGCCTAAAAAACTTATTATTATTTTGTCACATCTTTAGTTTGATATCTCTAAATATAAAAACGTCTAAATTTTAAATTAAAAAGAAACAAGGAATTAGTAGTAAATTTTAATTCGAATATTATATCACTTAAAGTTATGAATAAACTATATGCTTAATGCATTTTATGATCAAAGAAATTTTATTCAACCTCAAACTTTATAAAAATGTTGTAAACATTTTTATTTACCAAAATATTTTTCTATAATAAAAGAAATGTTTTGAACTTCAAAATAAACATTTTAAATTATAATTTTAGGCGCCTAAAACGGCTAGAAGTTCTAGAAAAGCCCCCTACTACAAACGGACAACTGGATCGCATAGTCTAGGGGCGGCCCCTTAAATACACGGGCGGACCCCTTATCTTTAAGGGGACCGCCCATAGGTAGACGCTCCTCTAGAATGTCCTATAAATACTAGACTATTCCCCACTATTTTCTCACCTTTTGCACTCATTCTTTCTGATTAAAAACAACCCCCGCATCTCATTAAAATCCTTTAATCATTTGATCACAAAGCTTTGTTTCCAAATGATCTAAGCTCAATTCCTCAAGTGCAAGAGAAGAATACTTCCATCATCAAGTGAAGAAGTATTACACCTCAAGTGTGTATTGCAATCTTGTTGCATCCATATCATAACTTGTAAATCATTTGTAAATCTTGTAAAGTTGTGTAGTAGATAGATCTTGGTGATTATTGTAAGTATAGTTGAATCTTAGTGATTCATCCAAGTTGAGAATAGTTAGGTGTGAACGTAGGAAGTGAAGTAGTGGAAGTAGGATATATTTTTAATGTGGTGAAGAATCTAAGGCGTGAAGAAGTTGTGTAGTTGTGTAAGTTGTGTTGTGATAGTGAATGTAGTGAGAAGTTGTGAAGTGTGATAGAGTGGTTCTAGATAAGATTTAGATATCGACATCTAGCTTAGTGTCGGATAATTGATATAAGCGAAAGTTGTGTAAGGTTTTATCCGCCATAAGGGAGTATGTTGACAATTTAGTGAAGAAAAACTCTCGAGTTAGGTTTCGAGGAGTGGAGTATGGCGAAAAAGGTGCTTCGTAACCGAACCACCTATAAATCTTGTGTTGTGGCTTGATTTTCTTTCTACTATTAGCTACTTATTTCTTATTTGTTCTTATCTTATTTATATTATTCCATTTATTTTTGGTGCAAAGTATTGAATTCACAAAAAGTCGAATCTAAGTTTATATAAACAAACATAAACATTAAATTAAAAAGCGGTAAACAATTCAACCCCCCTTCTAGTTTTCCACAATAATGTTTTTAAAATGCATAAAAAGTAAAGACTGATAACGTCCATGCAATCAATACGCCGTCTGGTATGGAGCCGATACGCCGTATTGATTTCTGGAAAGACAAACTCTATAAAAATAAATAACATTCTTGGTTGTCTCTCGTTAAGCACTTTTGTTTACAACGAATTCTTTAAGTTAGAATTTTCTTCAGCTTCACTTTACTCGGCTTTAGTTACCATCCATCCTTCGTCCTTCTTTTGAAAAAGTTCTTGGTAAATTATGGACATCCTATCTTCGTTTCTTTCCGAGGCATCATATTCACAACTTCTTATAGCAATATATTATTCGTTAGGTCCAAGTGAATATTTTATGGCTTCAAACTATTCTGCATTGCATATCCTTTTGTAAGGTTGCTCATTAAGAGAATTGGATGTATTACTGCATCTGCGCTTCGTCAGGCTTAGTTCATTATCCTTTTCAATTTTGTTCTTTTCACTTGTTTTTAGATAAGGTCTAAAAAATAAATCAATAGTAGTATCATTACTACTTAAGATCCTGTCATCCATTCGCCTTTTATTCTAATTCCCATTCATCCAAGCATGTAATAATACTTTTTTAGTTCTTTCATTCATTTTCATATGTTTATCAAATAATGAATTTACTTGCGATATGAATTCAAGTGGATCTATCCCCCAGTTGTCTCCTTCGTCCAACATTTCTTCTTTTCCATCGTATGATTCTGGATAAAATTTACAAAAAAATTCTCAACAAGTTCTTCCCAAACGGTGATTTTTCCTTCCCCCTCGTTTATCCACCATTGTCGTGCGTCAGCAGCCAGTGAGAGAGGAAAGACTTTTATTCATAGTTGATGGGAATCCACACTAGGAATGTAGATTAAATCAATCATTTCAAGCACCTTAGCAATGTGGTTCACTACGTCTTCGTCAATCCATCTGTGGTATGCACTCTTTTGTAATTCCACCAAAAATTCATTGTTGAGTTCAATGTTTATATCATTACTGGTGATAGAAAGATTCGATTTATTTTGAGCATTCATTATGTATTCCTATGAAATTAGTTCTACCATGACTTCTTATGGTATCTTCTTTAGTCTACTAGCTCTGATAAGTACTTCCTGTAATAAGGGTAAAAATATCAGCAAGATTTGCTCTGAAGAAAGATAGAAGAATTAAGCATGGAAATCAAATATGAAAACTTAGAATCTGACTCTGTTTTAGATGATCAATACGCCGTATTCAATAGAAGTGAATACGCCGTATTAATCTTTTGAGAGAATACGCTGTTTTGGACAGAAAGTTGGATACGCCGTATCCAATAGAAGTGGATACGCCGTATCGAGTTATCGATCATAACAGTGTATTAGGAAAATAATTAAATTAAATAATTAAATATACAAGCAAACAATTAAACTAACAAATATACAAAATATACAGAATATACAATAATATACATTAATCTAATCTACACTAATCCTAAGGGTTAGATCTAATCTAATAACCAAAATATAAAATAAAAATTAAGATTAATTTTTACTCCCCGGCAGTGGCGCCAAAAACTTGATGTGTCGTTGTGTGGTGTATATTTTTATGATTCAAGTTTTAAATTTATATTTTGCCGACTCAACCAAAAATAATACTTTAACGGGCAGTATACCCGGTCGGTGGTAGATTCGTGGTAAGTAGGGTGTCGAACACTTGAAGCGAGGTTAAATCTCTCAATTTATTAATATTTTGGTTTATTAATCTAAGTTAATTCTAATCTAAGTCAAACCTATGCCAATCTTACGTTAGTTCTAATCCTAATTCTAACAGGTAAAAAGGGGGTTTTCAGCCTGAGAGACTGGCACGGGTTTGGTGGTGACTACAATCAATTCAAGACACTTTAACACACACAAGCAAATTAACAGAAGATAAAAGAGCGGTCAAGCCTTATGATAGAAAACTGTATTAGCCATCATTAATCTGATTAGAAGTTGGTTTGTTTATTAAGTGCAATGATTACTTATCTCGAGGTGGCATATCATTCTTAAGACTTAGACGAGACTTCTTCCTAAGACCTAGACACATTAATTCTGTCACAATTAAAGCATCCGCATAAAACATCCTTATATATTGATTATAATTTATCTAGAGGACAACATGGTGTGTGTCATACTAACCCTAGCTCAAAGAGACTTTACCCACTTACTGCTTAATGGTAACTTGTGTTAGGTGGTAGTCCACAAACCAAACTATACCAATGATCAGAACTTTATTAGTTAGTACTAAGCCGCCACCTATAACGGTAAAACCAATTCAATCAGGTAAGCAGGACGTTATTAGTGATCCTATTTGTTCCACCTATACGCGTTACTATATGGAGAGCTATCCCAGACTCTTAACCTACGCCCAAACAACACCGAAGTTGGAGCGCATTAAATATGTAGGACTAGACCAAGTTGAATGATAGGTCGCATACTTAAGCATTTAAACAAGTATCATGTGATAAACATAATCAATAAATCAACGATAAATTAAGCAATTGAGATATAAACAAAACCAAACATTCAGATCTTCATAATAATGGCTAATTCCCGAAGGTACTAGCCTTCAAACATCATAATTAATACAAGAGTAATGGCTTAGCCAAGGTAAACTAACCGAGTTAACGAATGATACCAAAAACTGAACGATTACAAAAGTATAAGAAATTACACGTTGTCTCCTATGGATCAGAATGCGTTGCAAGACCTCTTCTGCTTTTTTTCTCCTCTGAAAATCGACTTTTGTGGTTTAGGTATCAAGAATATGATTTAGCACACTTAAAACTCGTTTTTGAGTTTTCTATTTATAGGGTCTAGATTCGGTGTCGATACGGCGTATCCAATGGCTTGGATACGGCGTATTGTGTGTATCTTGGAGTAGGGGTCATGTTTGATATCTTCCAGAATATTCACATACTATATCTCCAATACGGCGTATTGGTCTTCACTGGATACGGCGTATTGATCATGTGGTCGTCGTCTTTGGTGAGTGTAGGCACATATATGCCGTATCTTCCTTGATGGATATGGCATACTGGTTGTCAGAACAGTAATCTTCAAAATATCTTCGTTTAAGCTCCAAAATGCGTGCCTTTTAGTCAAGTTTCACCAAGTACTCCATAATTACTGCAATTCTTAAATACAAACGATTAAGTAATAATTCTTTGCAATAATTATACAAAATGGGTCAATTACATCGGATAAATGATGCTATAAAATAGACGTTATTTGATGTCATCAATGTTTATGCAAGCGATACAGTGTTTCGAGTTCAACCTCTGCTGTATGATGTTTGGCTGAAAGATGTGCATAAAAAATGACCTCTATATTCTCTTTGTGGAGGGTTGCGTGATGGTGGACTATATCTACGTATCTTGCAGCAAACTGTGTTAAAAAAACAAATAAAATACTTCAATTTTGTCAACGAATTAAATACTTCCCAATGTCGCAATCACAGATATCAACTAAAAGCACAAAAAGTAAAAATAACTCTCACCATAAGAATATTGCCGATGTTCTCCTCATATCTTTTGTACGTCAAATTCTTGCTGTCACGATGGACTAACGGTTTAAAACCCGAAGTTTTTTTAAGGACTGAAAATAAAAGACCAAGAAGGTTATTAGAATATGAGCCAAACACCTTTTAAAGTTGCACATTTTCAGTGCACAGACTCAAACACCCTGTAAACGGTTTTTACATTAAACCATTTTAAACACCACTTATTTTTAAACCGCTGGAAATTGTTTTTAGTTCAGTCATAAAGAAAAACATAAATGTACTTAAAAGTTTTAGGAGTATACCTCCTTCACTTTTGGACTCGTGTTCCTTAGCATCGTGTCAAAATCCTCAGTTGTGTCCTTCTCCTCCTGGCCCGTAATACAGGGAACTTTATTCGGGTCGATAATTTTCTAAAATAAATCACAACAAATTAAGACTACATAACATATTCATATGTTGGCATAATAAATTGATCATAACATAACAGGACCATTTAAAATACTTACAACCTTAAAATAAACTACTGATTGGATCAACACATGAGATCTCCTCCAAAACCTGAGCAAAAGCATAAAGCAAAGCACATTACATTCGAGCGACTCTTTCTCGATAGAACACAATTCTTTCAATACCTACAACAGGTTGCACCGCTCCCACATTTTGGATTCCTAAGAATAGACCTGTAAATTACATTGAACCGAGGGTGTTATTTAAGTCTTTTTGGCTTCTCCTAAAACCAACTAAACATTGTTAAAGACGGACATCAATTGTGAAATCCCAATAGAGTGTATCAGACCGTGGTTACCTTTTACCACCAAGGTTCCTAAATGTAGTACCACAAATGATCTCGATAAAAGTAGTGAAAACAAAACATATGGCTGTGTAAGACGGACTTCGCTAGTATGACCGACGTTTTTTCCATAAGCACGCTATTCATTGTATAAGGAACGGCTATGAGAATTGAGTTGGGTAGAAGAAATTTTATGTCTCAGGACGTGGTACACCTGATTCGACAAATAAGGCTTTGTTTCTCCTGTGAATATAATGTTGTACAGTTCTAGTGAGCAACACAAAGTGATAAAAAAACAAAATACCAAGTGCTTATTATTAAGAAAACGTACCAATTTAGGCTTATCAAGCACCATAGTTTCCGGGCTCAAAAAAAGAAACTATAAGCACCATATAATTCTCTTCCTCGATCAAATGCTTCAGTGCATTGCATGCTTTCTGTGTTTTCTTCTGATTTGCACCCAACTCCCGTCGTGCACTTGTTCTAAGAATCTGTTCATAGTTGGTTGATTAGAGACATCATTCATTCTTATTAATCAGTTCGTACGTCGGATAAGAGACAAAAATGTACACCATGAAAACTGTATAACGTATTGAATATAAGATTGTGTAAATGGGTCTTAAGTCTTAACTTGGTAGGGGTCAATTGTTACGTTGCTTCCCATTTGTTAATATCTCATTCAGCAGCCTTATAATGAAGACATAAAGCATACACTAATAAGTCCCACATCCCTGTACATAGAAATAACATTTATAAAGCATGTGTTGTACTATTTCAGTACAATTGTAGTTTCGAGTAGTAACTGATATTAGGAATCAGGTGAAGGGAAGTTGCAGGTTACATGATCACATTTCCTGGTTTGAAAATTAAACTTGAAAGTTAATTTCTTAGCGCTTGAAGTTACAATCGAAAGGATCACATATCACAGAAAAAATAGTATTCGCAGACTTACCCGTGCACACCTCACGTGGCGACATCCTACGACCTCTTTAGCAAAAACTTTTTTTATAGAATTCATACACTGATGCGACATTGTTGCAAACCTAAGTAGAAAAAAATAAAACACGATAACCATTTTATTACTAAAACAAATAAACCATATATTCATTCTTGTGAAAAGAGTTGAAACAATGCACAAAAGTTCTTACTTCTTTTTGACAATTTTATGAGGCAAGTTGCTTTTAAAAGCACATGGAATTTACGTTTACCAACTACATGAAATAAAGCAATAAACGATGGACTTCATATCGTACATAATTGAGAAGTTATGGCATACTATCTAGAATCTATGACTTTTTCATTGAGGACAACTGATATGTTTCAAATTATATGTTGCAGCTTATGGTTTATTATTCATCTGCTTATTAGATTTGACAATTTCAAAATAGGAACGGCATTTAGTTGATGCTCAAAAGTTGAAATAGAATTGTTTCTTTTAATAGAGGTTAGGATTATGGTTTTAGGATGTTAGCAAGACACTAAAATATTTAAAGTATGTAGTTACCTGTTTCATTTTCCTCATTAAAGAATGCAAAGCCTCTATCCCTAAGTATGAATACAATTAACTTAAGCAATCACCCGAACATGTTACAATATGGTTTAACACAATTTTAAGAAACAATATAAAGATTCTTAAGAACAAAAACCACAAAAATATACTATATCAATCACATTTCTTGCAAACACCCAAACAAAACCCCATAATTTTCTAAAATTAACAAAGAAAATTATAAACTTGAGACAGATTGAACAACATACCATTAATTTGAACCTTAAATGAAATTCAATCCTAACTCATCTGCTTTCCTGAAACAAAAGATCAAAATATTTAGTATTCTACATCTAATATCGAAATCAATGAAAGCTATAATCATAATTTATTTAAAACCATTTATTAAACTATTATTAGATAAACTGACCTTGAAGATTAAATTAAATGTTACCATGGATTGTAATCTCAAATTGTTTGTAATCATTTGAAAAATCATATTTATGCATAAGGTTATAACTTATACCTTATATTTTTTTGCTATGCAGCTCTTTAATCATTTTTTTTGTACTTCACATCTATTATTCTCCTCTCGACGACAATTGCTCGCTTATCCCTCTCTTCATCTTGTGCTTGTTTTATTTTTTCTGCAAAAATCACAACCACAATTAAACACTAAAAAAGTTGAACCAATCTTCTAGTTAGATATCCCACCATGAAGAGAGAGAGAGAGAGACTGAAAGGCTATGGAGAGGTAGGTGAGATCCGGATGTTTTAAGAGAAAGAGGGGAAGGGAGATAAGATGGTGAGGCGGTGGAGGATGGAAGAAGATGAAAGTGGGAATAGTTTGGCTGAAGGAAGAAGATCTAAGTCTTCTTTGCTGAGATGATTTGGAGAAGACAGGAGAAGACCACGTAACCCCCCACGTGTTTAAAAAACCCCAATAACCGGGACATTTTATACGACCCAAAAAAACATGGGTCGGGTCGGTTTTTGCATTAAATGCATTTAAGGAACAATCCTGCCTTTTAATTAAAAGGTATAATATAAGATGAAACACTTATGTATACATAGTATACATTGACAACAATTATTGAATTCATAACCAAAATGCACGAATAAATCAAAATATAAATAAATACATAAACCAAATAGAAAATAAGATATATCTTGCAAAATGCATATTATCCACAAAAATAAACAATAAATGTAAATCTAACATGCCGCTTAAAAAAGACAACGACACAACATTTCTTGTTCCATTTATCACGTACAAATGATTATTGCTTGAAATCATTTTCAGCATATTTCTAAATATCACTAATAAATACAACATATCTTGCTCCATATGTCCGCTTTAACCTTTAAAAGTGTGATCTATATTGCATGACTTACATTGTGTTCTCGAGTTAGATTTAATGAAGAAAAGAAGGAAAATGAAAAGAAAACATAAAAGGTTGTGTTCTCGAGTATCACTTGAGGATGAAAAGAAAATGAAATGGAATGAAAGTTAGTGTGAATTGGGTGTTTTTTTAAGTAAAGTGTTTCCTCTCAAAATTGAGAGGAAAATGTTTACTTTACAATACTTTACTTTTCTTTATTAACAAAACTCGATAACAGAGTGTTAGACCAACATTTTTCAACCCATGTTGTTGATACAAATATTTGCGTAAAAAGGATATTTATATTTTACGATCTTTATGTTTTGATAATAACAAAAATAACTTCATACTACATAAAAGTTTACGTAAACAATTTATTTAGTCGTAAGTTTTCATACTAACGTTAAATCACTTAAGGTATGAATATGATATTATAAAGCATTTATAATGATCAAAGAAAATATTTTGTCATGCATACTAGTTTAATCATTTGCATAAACATATGTAAGCTTGCTTACATCTTTACTAAACAAATGATTTCAAGAAAACACATACTTAATAAATGACTAGTTGCATTAGTGATAAGAAAAAATAAGATTAATCATAAACGGAAATAATATTTTCATATTTTTCCAAATCTAGCAAAATTTTCATTTTAATGATAAGGAATATTTTTCTTCTAAAAGTTGTACTAAATCAGATATTTAAGTACAATTAAAAGATTTTATAAAGATATGTGGTAAACCACTAAATGACTAGAAAATTGGCTAGATTCAGCCCACGTATCCACCAAATACAAAGATGGATCCGTGGATCTTTGTGATTCAAAATTTTAATCAACTTTTGCCTCTATAAATAGAAGCCAAATGTTTTCATTTGAACCACCCTTTTGCAACCCTTTCTAACCTCTCTCTAATATATTTATGTATCATTTGCATTCATCTATTCTTTGATCATTACACATGTTATATGATCTATTATAAGCGATCCAATTATTTCCATTCTCAAGTGAAGAACACAAAAAAGATCTTCAAGCTTCAAGTGTTATTAGTTTAGTTTAGTTGTGTCATCACATTGTTGTCATATTTATCCACCATCATTTATTTGTCTGCATAATCATATTTGTATGACTGGTTAGTATTTTAAGCCTTAAAATACATAGTGAAGTTTAGGTTGGTTCTGCCTCGAAGTAGGACTCGGTATTTAGCGTTGTACCAGAAAAAATGTAAGCAATGTTGTACGATTTTCATTGCCTAAAGGGAGCTTGTTGATATAGTGAAGAGAACTCTCGAGTTGGGTACTCGGGGAGTGAAGTAAGGCGAAGAAGAGCTTCGTAGCCGAAACAGTATAAATCATCGTGTCTTTGATTTTATTTTCCTCTCTTTCCTTACTTACATATTGCATTCATTCATTGGTTTTGTTGCATAGCAATCATATACATACTTGTATATCTATTAAGTTTACATAAGCAAACAAATCTAAGTTTTAATTTTAAAACGATAAAACTATTAAACCATCTTCTAGTTTTCCACAATTGGTATCAGAGCAGGTTCATAAATATTTTTAAAATTTATTAGATTTTAAATTTTGAATCGATCTATGGATTTTGAAAATTACAAAGAAGGGCAATCTATGCAAAGACCACCACTATTTGAAAGTGACGGTTTTATTTATTGGAAAAATATATTTGAAACTTATGTGAAATCAAAATATCTAGATCTTTGGCATATTATCATTGATGGTGATTTTCCATCGGTTGTTAAAAACGCAACTATTCAAGCTTTTGAGGTAGTTCCTTTTGAAAGTCAAGATGACGCTCTTAAAAAGAAACATGCTAAAAATAATGAGGCTAAAATGGTTCTTTATAATGCTTTACCTAAAAAGGAATATAAAATAATTTTTATGTGTAAAACAGCTAAAGAAATTTGGCAATAGTTGTTAATCACACATAAAGGTAATAGCCAAGTCAAGGATAATAATATTGATATTATTGTTCAACAATATGAACAATTTACTATCCTTGAAGAAGAAGCTATTGATAGTGGATTTGTTAGATTTAACACTATTATTACTAGTCTTAAAGTTCTTGATGAAAGTTTTTCTAGCAAAAACTACGTTAGAAAGTTTCTTAGGGCACTTCATCTGAAATGGAGAGCAAAGGTCACGATAATTAAAGAATCGCAAGATTTATCATCACTAGCTCTAGACGAGCTTATCAGTAATCTTAAAGTACATGAGGTAATCATGGAAAATGATTTTGAGGCTTACAAAGGCAAAAAGAAAAGGGTCAAGTCCATTGCCTTAAAAGCTAAGAAAGAGTCTAGTGATGATGAAACTTCAATATCCGGTAGTGAAGGCGAAAAATATGCTATGGCTGTAAGGGACTTCAAGAAGTTCTTTAGAAGAAATGGTAGATTTGTTAATCAACCACATGACGAAAAGAAGTCATTCCGGAAAAGGGATAAAAAGAAAGACAAGAGTGATTGGAAATGCTTTAGAAGCGGAGCTCCAAATCACCTCATTGACGAATGTCTAAAACTTTGTCGGGGGTTCTTAGAGTGATAGCGAAAATGAAGATAAGGAAAAGACTGACGAAGAAACTTGTCTCATGGCTCAATCGTCAAATTAAGTATGACAATCTATGTGAAATTAGTCTAAAAATAATTAACAAAAACAAGATTTTAAAAACTAAAATAGGGCTTTTAGAAAAAGAAATTATTGAATTAAAAGAGACAATTAAGAGACTTGAGAGAAACAAAGCTATTGACATTGAATGTGAGTCATGTCAAGAACTTCGTTTAGAAAACGATAAACTTAAAGAGTCTCAAGCTAAACTAGTTAATGATGCATCTAAATTTGTTAAATTTGAACAAAGTACTAATTCACTTAAGGAAATGTTAAATGCTTAAAGGTCACCTAGTAGTAAAGGAGGCCTAGGATTTAATAAAATAGAGTATCAACTAGAGAAACAAAACAAGTAAAATTTGTCAAGTTCACAAATGTTTTGGCAGACAACGAATCTTTCGTTAAAGAAGACGGATCCTTCATCCAAGGATCCATGGATCCGTCGACTGGCCAAAAAGGGGTAGAACACGTTTTAAGCCACCAACTTCTTCTCGATCGGATTTTGTTATTGTTACAAAGAAAGTAATACAAAAGGCTGATGAATACACCACAAGACAACCTCTTAGATTAACTATTAAAAATAGTTTAAGATTTGTCAAAACTGAGTCTAGATACAAAACACATCCACCTAGATAAACATTTCTTTTCAACCTAGGTCTAAAACACCTCAACCTAGAAGAAATTCTAGTGGACCTAATAACCAAAATTATTATCCTATGAATTGGCATAATAATCAAACACAAGGGTACATGCATATGTAAAATTGTATTCCAGTTCAATATCCTAACCAAATGCAACAAATGCAAAGAATGTACAACACTAACATTTATGGACCTATGAGATATTAGGGACCAAATGCTTGAGTTTGTATTTAATTAATTATGTATACTTAAGAATTGGTTTAGAGCCGAACAAATGGATTAAAGATAGTTGTTGCTTCAAACACATGACGGGAAACAAAAGTCTCTTCTCTGCATACAAAACATGCGTTTAATCTAATCTCTGTCATTCAAAGAGTTGCTTAGAAATTTACCAAAGTTAAAATATGATAGATACTTTTGTGACGCTTGTAAAATTGGAAACAAGCACATGCAAGCCATAAGGCTAAAAATATGGTTTCTGTTAATAGGTGTCTTGGAAATTCTACACATGGATTTGTTTGGTCCATCCGCTATCAAGAGGGGGGTAAGTTATATACTTTAATGATAGTGGATGATTATTCAAGATATACCTGGACTAAATCTTTGAAAACTAAAAATGAAGCTTTTGAACAATTTGAAATCTTAAGTAAGAAAAATTCAAAACCAACTAGGATGTTCAATTATTTCTATTAGAACGGACCATGGTCGGGAATTTGATAACAAAGTATAATTCAGAGCTTTTTGTGATGCACAAGGCATTACTCATGACTTCTCGGCTCCATATACTCCGCAATCAAATGGCGTAGTAGAACGGAAAAATAGAACACTACAAGAAATGGCAAGGATCATGCTAAATGAACAATCTATTCCTCAAAAGTTTTGGTGCAACACCATTGACACTTCAACTTTCATTTTAAATAGAATTTTGATTCGACAAATATTAGGAAAAACCCCTTATGAAATTTATAGAGGTAGGAAACCCACTCTAGAATATTTCACAGTGTTTGGAAGCAATTGCTTCATATTAAACACGAAAGAATATCTCACAAAGTTTGACCCAAAGTCTTACGAAGATGTATTCCTAGGATATTCTCAAAATAGCAAAGCTTACATCATCTTAAACAAACATACCATGAAATTCGAGGAGTCACTCAACGTGACTTTCGATGAAAGTTCTCCTCCTACCAAATTATCACCTTTGGTGGATGATGATATCGGTAAAGAGCAAAACGTTGAAATCAAGTAGATTTAGACAACAACATAGAAAATGAAACAATTGAAGATGATGTAGTCGTCAACATTAAGGAATCCAAAAATCACCCATTGGATAAAGTCATAGAAGATTAAATGAGAGAACACTAAGATCACAAGCCCAAAACAAAAGTAATTTCTTTTGTTTCTTCTCAACCATAGAATCTAAGAACGTAAATGAGGCTCTAAAAGATGAAAGTTGGGTAGTAGCTATGCAAGAGAAATTAAATCAATTTGTAGCAAATGAAGTTTAAGATTTAGTGTCTCTACCTAAGAATCAATCGATAATAGGAACTAAATGGGTGTAGAGGACTAAGTTAGATGAAAATGGTATTTTGTCTAGAAATAAGGCTAGGCTAGTAGCACAAGGTTATAATCAACAAGAATGTATAGATTACGACAAAACATTCGCTCCTGTAGCTAGCTTAGAATCTATTCGAATATTTCTTACTATTGCTTGTGCGAACGATTTTAAATTACATCAAATGGATGTCAAAAGTGCTTTTCTAAATGGTTTTATAAATGAAGAGCTTTACGTTGCTCAACCTTCGGGTTTTATTGATTTTGAAAAACCTAATCACATTTACAAACTTAAAAGGCATTGTATGGTCTTAAAAAAGCTCCTAAAGGTTGGTATGATAGACTAAAAGAATTTTTGCTAAAACACGAGTATACCATGAGAATGGTCAATAACACACTTTTTACAAAGAAAAGAAAGTCACATCTTATCATTGTTCAAATATATGTCGACGACATTATATTTGGGTCAACTTGTAAAGAGTTATGTGATGATTTCGCCAAAATCATGGATGACGAGTTTGAAATGAGTATGATGGGCGAGTTGAACTTCTTATTGGGTCTTAAAATAAAAAAATGGAAGACGAGATCTTTTTGAACCAATCCAAGTATATAAAGGAGATGTTAAAGAAGTTTGGTTAGAAGATTCTAAGCCAATCAAGACGCCAATGTCAACGGATACTAAGCTAAACAAGGACGACGCAGGCGAATCCGTAGATAGCACCAAATATTAAGGTATGATTGATAGTTTACTTTATTTAACTGCAAGTAGGCTCAATATTATGTTTAGTGTTTGCTTATATGCTCGTTTTTAAGAAAACCAAAAAATAACCCACTTAGAAGCCGTTAAGCGTATTTTAGATATATTAGAGGTACAATCCACTTAAAATTTGGTATCCCAAAGATACTGGTTTAGAAACTATAGTTTACGCCGACTCTAATCACGCGGGTGACTACATCGACCAAAAGAGCACTAGTGGCGTTTGTACGTTTAGGGGATGTTGTCTAACATCTTGGTTTTATAAGAAACAAACGACCCCTACTATCTCCACAACTGAAGTATAATATGTGTCCGCCAGAAAGCATATCAACAAGCACTATGGATGAAACAAGCTCTCAACAATGACGACATTCGACTCGCCGACGTTCCGATAGCGTGCGATAACAAAGGCGCCATCGACTTAAGTAAAAACCCTGTCCAACATTCTCGTACCAAACATATAGAAATACGTCACCACTTCCTTCGTGAAAACATACAAAAAGGCAACATTTCTATCGAGAAAGTTTCTTCCGAAGATAATATAGCCGACATCTTACTTAAACCTTTAAAACGTGAACCATTTAATTATTTAAGAGTAGGATTAGAAATGATGGACATACTCCATAAATCTCTATTTTTGCTTTAATATAATAAGTGATCGTAAGAGAATTTTGAAAATGAATGTGATTATTGTTCCAACGATAATCAATTTCATTATTCAATTCAATTGCAAATTTTAAAATCGAACACGAAATCGAGATTAAAATTTATCTAGATCACGGAAATATCAATAAAATGGCCATATATATCTTTCTAAGTCTACATGTTTAACCATCCTCGGTAATTACATGAAATTACGGAATTGATAACAAGATGATAAGAATATTCATCGAATTACGACTTACACTTGTAATTAAGATGTCTTATCAAGTCTAGGTGTTCAAAATGTTATGTTCTTAGCTATGGTCAAATTATAAATGCTAAACTTAAGACACTCCAAGTAGGATTGACAATTTATGATTTTTCATCAGTAAGATCATAAGCGGTCCAACTAGGTAAGCTAGACTTGTACGCCATATCCAAAAATTTAAACGGAGAACCCTTATAACATGTATAAGCTTCTCCAAATAACCAAAAGTTAACACCATCGCTCAAATAACGGGAAAACAAACTCTGTCTAATTTTTGGACCCCCACGGATCGATGAATCCTTCATCCACGAATCCATTTTTGGTTTAGGTAGATCCGTCTATCTGTGTCAGCGGGTAAAATACCTAAATTTTAAAAACATGGACAACTTCTTCCTCACCAAAAAATAAGCCATGAACACAAACACTTCAAACCCACTTAATTCATCATTCCTGCGCAAAATCAAGCCTCAAATCTTGAAGATTAACACATCCAAACTGATAACCAACAACAATTGTAAGTGATTTCATCTTAATTTCGTCTTGATTCTGAGTCTGGGTTCTATTTTTGCACAGAACCTAAAATTAGGGATTTGATTTATTTGTTGATTTTTGCATGATTAAGACTAGGATATTATAATTATCATTTTCGTAAATGTTAAATTTGCATCATTAGGAGCAATTTTTCATGAAACTCAATTTTGCAAAAACCCCAATTTGATTTTCGAACAAAACTTCTCACGATTAGGATATTAAAAAATGTTGATCAATACATTGTTAATACAACATCAAAACGAATTTCATCACGCATTACGATCTCTTGAATTATTTCTGGAATATATAACTTATATATATTTTTGACACATTCACTTTAGAGTGAAATCAAATTTAGGAGCCGACTAAATCACATACATATATGTATATGTATTAAGAGTCGAGTAAATCACACCTCCACATCATTTGCATATAGGCACACACTTAAGTATTTAGGTTCATCACATACATATATGTATATGTATTAAGTCATCACTCTTTATTATAGGTGTCAACATGTTTCGTGTGTTACAAGTTGTACTACAACTAATACAAAACTACATTCCAAAAATTCCTGAGGAAAACTCAACATATCAACGTCTTGTCAATGTCTTTATAAATCTAGAGTCTCGCAGTATTCACAAGGGAAGAGTTGTCCATCCTATATATATTCAACAAGACCACATCAAAAATATGTCCAGTGTCATTCATCTTGATTGTTTGTACAAAATAAATGAGAAAATTTATCCTAGATTCATATATGAATTATATTATCGAGTCGACCTTGTACGTAATGGGGATCGAACTCTTTCTATTCGATTTTGAATACAAATTCAACAAAATTCTTGAACATTTTTCCGTCATCCTTGGCATTTCATGTAATGGGCAATGTGCTTATACGGAAAAGTGTTCTCTCTAGTCCCTCGTAGAAAATCAAGAAGAACAAGGACCTCATCACGCCTATATTCTCACACCAAAAGAAATAAAAAAAATCATGTCAAAACCAATAAAGCACTCTACTTTCGTGTAACGCAAGATGGAGAGTCAGAATATTTCGAACCCACTATAATTCCAAAACATGAACTTCTCAAACACTTGAGAAGTTGGGAAGAAATCATTCAACAAAAGTTTTTAAGTCTAGGGGGAAACTTTGAACATATTTTGGTATCTAGTGCCCACATGCTTTATTGCATCGTCACTTAACAACCATATAATCTCGCTTACTTCATTGCCAAGCGAATCGTAAATGCAAAAAAATAACCCAACACACCATTGCCTTATGGCATGTTATTAACTCGCCTCTACCTTTTCGTTATGTCCTTGTATCTACATCTTAAAAATGCTAAATATCAACTTTTTCCTCATGTCATGGCACTAATGGGACACTATGATGATCACTTTGGTAATGACTTAAAATTATCAAGTGATCAAGAGAGTGATGAATGAAAATAACTTGAATTTTATGTTCAAATTGTAGGACAACTATCTTTTTATAACTTTTTCATGATAACTATTATATGTTATCTTTAACTTTGTAGGACCACTTACTATTGTTGTTTATGGCTTAAGTGTTTGCATGCTAAATGGTTTGGGTTTTGGTCGTCAAAAAGGTTTATGCCTATTTTTTGAGGTGATCACTGATCGACTAATCCCGCGTTGGTGGATCCGTCTTTGTTGTTGGTGGATCCGTAGGTTACCCAGGCGTCAAAAATTGAAATATTCTGATTTTTTAACTTTTAACACTTTCTCTATTATTCATGTTATTTGATCCTAAACTAGATTTTAAACTTTGGGATAGAACATAACCTTTATATAATCCAAGAACCATCATGCAAAATACTACACCACTTTCACTTTATAATTACCATCCTCAACCTCACTTTGATCACACTTTTCATCTAATATCACTCACAACACCACTAGATCACCACCATGACTAGTTCGTCCAACACTTCTTCAACATAATTAAAAAAACCCGTAAGAATCCGCATTAGATCTCCGATCTATGCCAACCTTGAAACATCAAGTAAGGAAAACCAAAATGAAAGAACACCTTCTCCACAACCTATAGACAAGTCTTTTTTACCACCACAAGCACCCTCAAAATTAACTTCTGGTAGAAATACCTTACAAACTCTTTCACCTTCACCAACACAAGTTGCACCACCTCAACTTAGAACTCCAATTCCTATTAAACTTGAACCTTAAGAACTTCCACAAGAAAACTCACCACCTCACAATCCCCATGATTCAAACATGGATGACTTGCCACCGGGCTTTTCAAATCCACTACCACCACCTCGCTTCGCACATCCACCACCGGGATTTGCTCATCCACCACTACAACCTCAAAACCTTCCACCACCATTGTTTGTTAATATTAACAACAATGCACCTCATCAAGAATACCTCCCTCATCTCCCATAAAACAACTTAAGTAATCAAAACAACCAAGAAAAACATCCTCACTTCCCACAAAACAACTTGGGAAACCATCCTCACAACCATCAAGAAAACCACCAACACCCTCCTCATAAAATTTTGGACTTTGTGAATCTAAATGACATACCACACCTTCACCACATCTTGTGCCAATGTTGCGCCAACACAGGGGAATAAATACGAATGCTTAGGGAACGCATCAACTTTATCTTCACCTACATCTAAAACCACCTTGGATCTTCATCAAACCCACCATACTTCCCATGTTAAACACAATGTTGTTTAATCACCGATCTCGGATTATACTATGAATGCTTTTATCTTAAAATTTTCTTTTCTAGTTTATGTTTACATTTTTCTAGCTCTTATGCATCTTTTTGTTTTTATGTTTTTTCTCTTATAATAGTAATGCCATTATTATTTGTGTTTCGTGATGATGATGGTGGTTGTATATCTATATATATGTGTGTGTTGTTGTCATATATATATATGCTTTTCTACTAACTGTGTTTTGTAGCACTCCTCCATAGCTTGATTCCATGGTGCCTCAAACAAGGGAGGACATACACCGAGGGGGAGCACTTACAAAACATCTTATCATTACATTGCATTCGTCACACGTCTTGCATACGCGCCTCTACAACACTTTTTGTTTTGACAAAAAAGGGGAGAAGAGAAGTCAACTCACACTAAAAACTTTTTTATAACACATTTAATTATTATGAGTTTATTTTTTTGTCAGTATCAAAAAGGGGAAGATTGTTAATACAAATATTCATGTAAAAACGATTATTATATTTTACGCTCTTTATATAAAAGGTATTTAGTCGTAAGTTTTCATACCGACGTCAAATCACTTAAGGTATGAATATGGTATTACAAAGCTTTGATAATGATCAAATAAAATATTTTGTCATGCAAACTAGTTTAATCATTTGCATAAACCCGTGTAAGCTTGCTTATATCTTTACTAAGCAAATGATTTCAAGTAACCACATACTTAATAAATGACTAGTTGCATTAGTGAATAAGACAATATATGATTAACCATAAATGAAAAAAATCTTTTCATATCTTTCCAAATCTAGCAAATCTTTCTATGTCGATGATAAGAAATATTTTGCTTCTAGAAGCTTGTACTAAATTAGATATTTAAGTACAATTAAGATATTTTGTAAAGATATTTGGCTAACCACTAAATGACATAAAAACAGCTAGATGCAGCCTACAGATCCACCAAATACAAAGACGGATCCGTGTGATTCAAAATTTGAATCAGCTTTTGCCTCTATAAATAGAAGCTAATTATTTTCATTTGAACCGCCCTTTTGCAACTCTTTCCAACCTCTATTAAATATATTTAGTTTATCATTTCCATTCATTCATTCTTTGATCATTACACTTGTTATATGATCCATTACAAGTGATCCAATCATTTCCACTCTCAAGTGATAACACAAAGAAGATCTCCAAGCTTCAAGTGTTATTAGTTTAGTTTAGTTGTGTCATCATATTATTGTGATATTTAGCCACCATCATCTATTTGTGTGCATAATCATAGTTGTATGACTAGTTAGTATTTTAGGCCTTAAAATATATAGTGAAGTTTAGGTTACTATTGAATTAAAGATCTTGATTGATGATTAGTGTGTGTAAATGAATGTGTATTTAGTGTGTGTGTCTAGAGAGATAATTTTTACAAATTTTCTTCTCATTTTATGTTGATACAAATGAGGTGGTTATGAATGATACACAACATTAAGCCTTATTTATACTTAGAGGTGTGCTAAGTATAAATAATTTACAATAGTAGTTCGTAACTATTCACATGTATGTATATTGATCCTAAATCTATGTATATCCTATTATTACATCAAAATGTGTGGAATTTATCTTTTATTCCAACAGTTAGTTGTACCTCAAAGTAGGACTCGATATTTAGCTTTGTACCAGAAAAAGTGTAAGCGACGTTGTACGGTTTTTTTCGCCTAAAAGGAGCTTGTTGACATAGTGAAGAGAACTCTCGAGTTGGGTACTCGCGGAGTGGAGTAGGGCGAAGAGGAGCTTCGTAGCCGAACCACTATAAATCATCGTGTTTTTGGTTTGATCTTTCCTCTCTTTACTTACTTATATATTGCATTCATTCATTTGTTTATTACATAGCTATCATATAGGGGTGTTAACGATCTGAGCCGAGTCAAGTTTCAGAATATTCAAGCTTAGCTCGATTAACTATTATTCGGCTCGAGCTCGACTCGAGCTCAAATAAATATTCAAAATCCTGCTCGAACTCGAGCTCGTGTATTAATCTATTTGTTCGAGCTCGAGCTCGAGCTCGAGCTCGATGCTCGTTTAGTTAACTTTAATTTTTTTAAGTTACTCGAGCAGCTTATTTTTCAGCTCTAGAGCTCGAGCTCGATAACCATTTTCTGCCTAACCAAGTTCGATCATGCAATTCAATTCAAATGGTTAAATAAGATTTAAGTTAACTTAACTAAACTAATGAAAACCCAAACGTGGAGTTAAGTTTCTTTTAGACTCCTCGAGTTCAATTTTTAATTGGGAACAAGTGGAGCCAAGTCATTTTTAATATAAATGGGTGGGGCTTTTCTTTTATGAAGTTTCTCATCTTTGAAAGTTTTCCTCTTAATCGATGTGGGATAAACTAGTATGCTCATATTACAATTTTGTTTCTCATCTTTGTTTTTCTCATTTCTAACTTTCTATTTTATTTTTAGTGTAAGGAGTTTTAGTTAACAAATACTATATAATTATCCTTTTATGTTTTTTTCTAAATCACAACTATACGAAAGTATTATAATTTCTACCGCCTTTAAGAATTTACTTTAAACGATTTCTAATAACCCAAACAGAACAAAAGTAACATAAATACATTTACGATCATATAAATTGATTGAGTTATTATTTTGTTTCGTTTGTTCGTAACAAGTGTCACAAAAGTCGTGCTTCGCCATATTTGTAAATTAACAGGGGTGTTTATCTTACGTAACATATTTGATTTGACTTAACTGATAAGGTCCAAAATCTAATCAAACTCATAAGCTGTTTTTAATGCATATGTGCATATTTACTTTACCATCATAATCTATGATAATCTAGTACAAGCTCATTGTTGATAAATTCAAAGGCAATAGATGAAGATACAATTAACATAGTTTAAAGAGCTCGCAAGTCCATTAATAAGTCTATACAATTTGCACCCATAAAAAATATATAGGTTACAAATTAACGGATAACACTATAAAGTCGCATCTTGATCAACAAGGTTTATATTAGTTTTGAATACAATTGAAAGTTGCGATTGTCAATGCTTATAATAGAAAGGATAAAATGGAAAATCATTAATTGAAACAATTGAAAACAACGTTATTACGACCAAATGTAAGGTATTGGTAGTCACCACCACAATAAACCTATAAAACATGTGCAGCGAGAAATAAACGAGTAAATGTCATGCAAAGAAAACTCCTAATTACATATCTCATAATTATATATCTAACCTTAACCTAAACGGGTGTAAATGGTGTTTACATAATTACTACTTGTCCATTATTTCCTTGAACTGCAAGTAATCTTCTAGTTGCGCGAAATCACCTTCTTGATCTTTTTGACGCATTTAGTAAACGATTATGGCTTTATGGAGAAAATAACTTTGTTGGTTGCGTCAAGTATCCACTAGTATTGCACATGTAGATCTAGGGTTAGATCATATGCACATTTGTCGATTTGGTGGTCGACTAAGTGTTAGAGGAATAGTTATAACTCCATTTGGGGATACTTTGTATTTATAAGATACTATGAATTTCTTTATAACAATTAGGACTCCTTGTAACTAACCATAACGATATGAGTTTGACAATAAGTCATACTCACCCCATCTTTACATTAGGGAGGTCGACTGAAACCCTAACACCCATTAGGGTTTATGATTTTTTATTTTATATACTTTATATATTTATCTCATATAAATATATACAACTTTGGATAATTGTCGTTTTACCTCATCTAAGATATTATTTCATATTCTCATTTCTTAATCAATTCTATTGCATTTTGTATCTCTTTTTCTCATTCCGACTTGCCTATTATATTTAGTGTGCATCGATATGACCCATCAACATTTTTATGAGTACTAGTTATGAAAGACATATATTTTTTAAGATTCCAATATAAAAGAAATTTCAAAATATCATGTAATCCACTAAGGCATATGTAACAACAATTTTATATCAACACAAAACATCCTATTTATGATTATTTAGCATATACAACATAAACCGAGATAGTATAAAGAGGTATTATGTCGTCTATTAAGTATTCAACACCTAACATGTATATAAAAGTCATATGGTTTAAAAAAAATCATTTGGTGAAACACGAGTATATGCCATATTAGTCCACACGTAATATGGCATATGTGTATGTTTGTTTGTGAGTATACAAGCAAAATTTGTATACATACACATATACGTTCATATAGATCGATGTCACTTCTAACCATTATGTGAACCGATGGGCATATCTATTAGTAACTATTAGATACGAGTAACTATTAGATGACAAAATCCTTTTGTGGTTGTAAATATCATCTATTATTTTTTTAATATTTAGTTTTTGATCGCATTATTGAGTTGTTTAAAAAGCAATTAACTTACATATAAGTTTTGATTAATTTTATATAAAAGAAAGATAGTATCTAAACTTTAAGATTGCATGATATTGCCTAATACTACTCTAAAATAATCTTTTGAAAATACTAGGGTGATGTTTATTTTATAATGGTACAACTAGTCAGCATAATCAAATATCTACAAACTGTTATTGAAATGAACATGTATTTGATAATAAAATTGTTATCTAAAATGGTGTAATAATTTATTAAATATGTATAATTTTATCAACTTTAGAAATATAATAAATTACTCGTATATCTTTAAGATTGTTTTTACATGTACTTATTATAGTGCTAATGTGTAAAAATGTTTCATAGTAAATAAAAGAGTAGAAACATTATTGTATGATTTGTATCCCACATGGAAAGAGGGAGGAAACTCAGGAAAGTGAAGAAAGAAATGAAGCTATATAAATAAGTGCCTAAGGAAACAAAGGAAATGAACTTGATATATCTTTATGCTAATAAACTTTGACAAATTAAGTTATGCAATTAACTTCAACTATAATATTAGCATTTCTTGAAATTTCTATAATATAATATCTTAAAGCTTGTTTAGCTCGATTAGCTCGTTCGACTCGTTAAACTCGAGTAGCTCGTTTAGCTCGTTCGACTCGAATAACTAAACGAGCTTTCGAACGAGCCGAGCAAAATATTAGATTTATAAGCTCGACTCGTAAAACTTATCGAGCACCGTTTTTTGTTCGAACTCGAATCGAGCTCGATAACTTTGAAGCTCGACTCGAGATAAACGAGCTCGAACTCGAGTAGCTCGTTAAAAGCTCGACTCGTTAACACCCCTACTATCATATACATACTTGTATATCTATTGAGTTTACATAAGCAAACAAATTTAAGTTTTAATTTTAAAACGGTAAGAACTAATCAACCCCCTTCTAGTTTTCCACACATGTTTTTTTTGCTAGATGTTATGCAGAAGTGAGTTGTGCAACTCAATCCTCGTGAAGTCATCATCTATCATAAGGCGCACGGTAGCAGACATTGAGAAGTCCAAACCTACGCAACTCATGATATTTGGTTGAGTGCGATTCAACTGGGGTAAATTCGAGTATGAGGCTCCCTCACAAAGCTCACCACAGACCTGGCTTTTCGTGTCATATTCCCTTAACTATGCCAACTCTAGCTCTATTCGCAGTGCAATGTTTTTCTGGTAGCTTTACCAATAGCTTGACATTCGGGAATTCATCGAGCACCTTCATATAAACACTTCGAAAATAGTTAGGACTTTACCAGTAAATTATATGTGCAAGAAAACAATATGATGATTATGGTAATTCAATCTATTTATTTTGAATATAATAATATCCAAATCTACTCTTCATTGGCAACTCAAATTCATATATCAAAAAGCAAAGGTCAATGATAGAATTAACCCAACTAAAGAAAGTTGGAAAACAGAAGAGGACATGGTGATAGAATTTGTACCAAATGTCTTTCGCCACATCGTCTTCTATCCCTCACCTTTCTTTAGGTAATTGCATTTTATCAACAATCCAGGCTTTTTCATCATCTGAATATGGAACGCAAAAAAAATTAAAGTCTACTCACCATAGCCATATTGTCTTATGTTTTCCACATTTCTCTAAGTAAGTGCATTGTATTAAGACGTATATATAAATGGAACCCCCAAAAGTCAAGAATCCACCGCCAACATCAGCAAAGAAATTCTTGCCAAGAATTCCCACGCTAAAAACACCACCACTGAGCTGAAAACATGAACCGAGATATAAGAAAAGAAAAGATGACGAAAAAGTTAAATTGAAAGACATTAAGCGATAAAGATGATTAGATTCGTATATTGTCTTTTAAATGCCTTCTTATGCAGGCAAAAATAGTCACCGACAAGAAAAAAAACAAAAAACAAAAAATATTGTAAACACATGAGACTCTAAAACATACAAACCGTTTCATTTTTAGCTAATACCATTTCCAAAATCAGCAGCAATGACCACAACTTATACATAACATGTTATCTTTCTGAATCGAATTTATACAATAGCACAACATAATCTATAAACAAAATATTAGGTCCATTTTCTCATCAACGACAGTTACGAAACCAACTGTTATGACTATAAATCATCTAATCACATATCAGAGGCGAGCTATGACCAGAATGTATATACGCATCGTGTATATAGAAATGGAAAATCTATGCACTTTTTAAGTGGATAGCCTACCATACTTTACAATACTTATGTGTAGAAAAACAACCGTATTTATACTCACTTTAAAGCCATGAATGTATCATAACATATACATAGCCACAAGCTATAAAGGAAATCAGGCAGCGCTTAATTATCAACGACGAAAGATATGTTCTAGCATTTAAAACCTCAAAATTTGAAGCACACGACCACAGATCGTGCAAACTCCATAAAATAATTTACACCGCCAAATAAGGTAGTTGCACTTAGAAATTCAAAAATCATGAGCATACAACCATAGATGATACAAAACGCAAAAAATCAGGAAATCCGACACATATCAGACTCCTAAAGATATCACAAAGTGCAAAACTGCTAAGATAATACAAACTACATATAATTAGGAAACACGACTACGTACCAGATTTCAAAAGATATTACAAAGCACAAAACATGATAAGATGACACAAACTGCATAAACTGAGCAAACACTGTTATGCAAGAAACTCTAAAAGATATCATTTTCCTTTTCAAACTAACAGTTGTTATAAAATCATTTAGCAATTGTTCAGCAAATAGAAAAAATAGCTACATGCACTTAACAATTCATAAATTATAACTAAAATCTATGAGAATCAATTAAAATTAGCACTCAAAACCACACGTCAGACTTTAAACCATATTACGATGCGCTTACAACCATAGATAATACAGACAAAGTAAAGCCAGCACACAAAGAAACCATATAAAATCAAACCTGGTTAAAATTTATGCATCAACACAGATACCATGTTGGGTAAAAAACCTGATGCCATTTTGTTTGTTTTAAAATTAGATTAAAGCTTGATAATGTAAAGTATTGGCGTAAAAAAATTACACATGGTGGTTTCAAGTTATAAGACTACCAGGGCCCTGGCTAAAATATCTTAACGACTATAAAACATTTCATCACAAAACATTTCATCATTTTATGCCAACAAATTTTTCGAAATCTGTGTGTTTTCAAATTCAGTTTTACGGCAATACAAAAGCATAGTCACAAATCCGCAAACACCATAGAAACTAAAAGAAAATTTTCAAAAGACAATCAACAGGAAACGAAACTCAAATGACAACATACCATAAAAAATCACTATTATGATCACATCTCAGAATTATTACAAAAATTAGACGATGCAAACTATTAGCATTAAAATTTGAATACGTTATGAGCACATTTAAGCAAAATTTCATAGATCACTCGGTTTTAAACAGTGTCGGATTACCTTTAAATACAATCCCAACCGTAACTGGACGCACGCGTAACTTAAATGGCACAATCTAGGAAACATAAAATCTGTATGATTTTTCAAACCTGTGTGTTTTCAAATTCACTCTTACAGCAAGACAAATGCACAACCACAAATCCAGTAACACCGTACAAACTAAAATAAAAGTTTCAAAAGACAATCAGAAAAAAAGGAAACACAAATCGCACCATATCATACAAAATCAGCTATTACGATCACATATCAAGATTATTGCAAAAACCAAACGATGCAAACTATTAGCATTAAAAATTGAATATGTACCTGTGTTGCAACCACTATGTATGCTGAAAAATTTTCTCAACACTATGCACAAATTCCCAACTCCAATGACAATGGTAAGCTGCAAATACGAATCCAGATATAAGGACACATCCGGAATAAGTTTTGGAATTCTAAAAGAAACCTAAAAAGTACATGTTATACAACTATGCATAATGGTCCAAAAACAAAATATCAGTTTCTGTATGTAGCGCATGAAATCAGTACTCATGAGCACATATTTATTTTCCGCAACCCAAAAATAGCTTGTAACACTTAACAAATCAGAAGTTATCACTACAACTTATACAAACCATATAAAGTAAGCACTTATGACCACATTTAAGAAAAATTATATACCTAACAACTCAAATTTAAACAATATCAATTTACCTTTAAATACAAACTAAGCCCTAACTGGTTGCACACAACACTTAAATGGCACAATCTAGGCAATACAAAATCTGCAATATTTTTAACAGTATTAGTGTTTTGGCTGATACACTGCATTGGGTGCAAAATAAGGTGGCTCTTTATATAAAGTGCTTTTGTTTCTGAAAAACTACATATCACCAGTCGACCAAATCATCATAACATCCCAACAATTAAACGCTCATAATAAAATAAACCCAAAAAATAAAAAAACGAAAACGCAACTACCACAACCATCCCAGCTACAATGCATGGAAAATTACAACATGCAACCACCTTAGTTTAAGAATCAACAATAAACACAAACCCCAACACCTCTAACTATAGTTTTGGCCAATAATCATAAAACGAAATACATAATATGTGTTCAATCATCATTACGACCCAAAACCCCAAAACAATTCTAACTTAAAACGTCTAAATTAAGAATTACGAAAATCACTTCCAAACGCCACATACAATACACTATTTTCAAAATCTTACACGCTCAAAACATAATCAAACTTAGACGAATAAACAACAACAAAAAACATAAAGAAATAACAACAATAAAAAAACATACCCTTAATCTGAGAACATCAGAGCTGCTTCTAGATCTCTAAACCACTGAAAACACTAAACAATCACGACTCCCTCAAATGTGATCGTCAAAGAGAAATCTGAAAGAACCACACCACTCCTAATCACTGTAATGAAGAGAGAGATAGATAACGCACTAAAAAAGAGCATTGAGTACGCTTCCGGATACTGATGCATAATTTGTAACGGAACCTAGCCACCAACAATCCAATTACAACCACACCATGCTTAATGGGTCAACTAACAACCCACTTAACCAAAACGATACAATCATGACCAAAACGACCTCATTAATGATCAAAACGGCGTCGTCCGCGCGTCTAATGTATAATATGTTAATATTATAGTTTTGGGCTAATGACTTGAAAATGTATCCAACTTGTCATTTTTTGTTATTGTATGTAGCCATTTTTTTTTGTTATTGTATGTATCCAACTTGAAAATTCATGCCAATTATATGTAGTTCTGATAACCTCACATTTGCAACGTTAGTCCCATTAACTAACTAAAAGTTGCAACGTTATCCATTAAATGTTTTTTTATTCGGTATTCAGTTTACGAGCAATAATAAAAAAAATGTAAAAAATTATTTTTTTTATTTCGGTTTAAATTTAAGAGCAATAATTAAAAACAAAATTTAAAAATTAAATTTTTTTATATAGGTTTCAATTTACGAGCAATAATAAAAAAATAAAAAATTTTAATTTTTTTTATTTCGGTTTTATAGTTTACGTTCAATAATATAAAAAAAATTTAAAATTTTATTAAATTTTTTTTAATCACCGGTTTCCAGTTACGAGCAATAATAAAAAAAAATACAGAATATAATTTTTATTTCGGTTTAGTTTAAGATCAATAATTAAAACACAAATTTAAAAACATTTTAAATTTTTTTAATATCGTTATACATTTTACGAGCAATAATAAAAAAATAAAAAAATTTAAATTTTGTTTATTTCGGTTTCAGTTTACGAGCGATAATAAAAAAATTAAAATTTTTTTTTTTTATTTATTTCGGTTTCAGTTTACGAGCAATAATAATAAAAAAAATTAAAATTTATTAAATTTTTTTAATTTCGGTTTCAGTTTACGAGCATAAGTAATAGAAAATTTAATAAAAATTAAAATTATTTTATTTCGGTTTAAGTTTAAGAGCAATAATTAAAAAAAATTAAAAAATTTAAATTTTTTTTATATCGGTTTCAGTTTACGAGCAATAATTTTTTATTTCGGTTTCAGTTTACGAGCGATAATAAAAAAAATTAAAAAAATTATTAATTTTTTTAATTCGTTACTTCAGTTTACAGTAATAAACATAAAAAAGTTTTAATTTTTAAATATTTTTAATGTACGGTTTCAGTTTACGAGCAATAATAAAAAAAAATTTAAAAATTAAATTTTTTTTATTTCGCTCAAAACATAATCAAACTTAGACGAATAAACAACAACAAAAAACATAAAGAAATAACAACAATAAAAAAACATACCCTTAATCTAAGAACATCAGAGCTGCTTCTGGATCTCTAAACCACTGAAAACACTAAACAATCACGACTCCCTCAAATGTGATCGTCAAAGAGAAATCTGGAAGAACCACACCACTCCTAATCACTGTAATGGAGAGAGAGAGATAGATAATGCACTAAAAAAGAGCATTAAGTACGCTTCCGGATGCTGATGCATAATTTGTAACGGAACCTAGCCACCAACAATCCAATTACAACCACAACATGCTTAATGGGTCAACTAACAACCCACTTAACCAAAACGATACAATCATGACCAAAACGACCTCATTAATGATTAAAACGGCGTCGTCCGCGCGTCTAATGTATAATATGTTAATATTATAGTTTTTGATGATAATGTGTAATGTATAGCATATTTTTTTGGCTAGAATTTGAAGTATGAACTTAAAGTCCGAATGACTTTTAGAAAACAAGAAACAAAGAAGTAAAACTGATGATAGTAATGTAGAGTTGATGTGAATGCTGACATGTCAACTGATTAGAGAGTTAGTGACACAATGCAGTTAGAACACTAGAAAAAAGTTTTTGTGTTTCAACTATGATCCCATTATTTTTGAAAAAAGTATTTTACAATATCATCTTACTTATCATCTTACCCATATATATATTGATATACACTAGTATGGTACCCGCGTAAAGCAGCGATTTCGACGACACTAAAAATGAAAAGAACTAAAAATTCATAAGAATATATAAAAATAGACGATGAATTAAAGAGCACAAAATTTTAGAAAATATGATCAAATTAAATAATAAAAAAATAGATAAAAAAATATTTTAATTTAAAAATAAAAGTGGGTTTTTAATTAAGAAAATGATACATGTCACCTTAAAATGTGGTTCTCCAAGATGAGATAGATGGTCAAGATTGCATATCCTTATATTTCTATAAAAGTAAGTTTAAAAGTCTGAATTTTTAAAACTTTCTAATAATAAAATATCCTAAATACTTTATAATATAGTATAGATATGTCAAATAAAAAATTAATTAGAGAATAAAAAGAGAGAATTAGTGACATTTTTATTAGAGTAAGAGGATGAGTAGAAAGTTTTTATAGGAGAAATTAACATATTCAAAAAAGAAAATAACAATTATGAAAAAAAGTAAGATGCAACGTCATTACGTTAGATTAGGATGTTTCACCTCTGCCCAAGTCAAGACAACCACAGCTACAACCTCCATTGGCTTAGGGTTAGCATCCACTACTCATTTTCGCTTTTACATAAACTCTTTTTACGTGTGTGTAGTTTGGATTTCGGGCTTCTTTGGTCAATTTTGGATCGTCTATGAGATTCGTAGTTTTTTTTTTGTATTTCTGTTAGTTTCTTAGCAATGGGAGTGGTGGTGCCAAACTCAAAAAGTGGTGTCACGTCAGCAAAAAAGAGTTTGGCACCAGAAATGCTATGGCACCAGAATTCAGTGGAATTGGTTTGGCACCAGAATTCTGGTGCCATATACGAGCAATAATAAAAAAAAAATTAAATTTATTAATTTTTTTCGGGGTCTAATTCTTTATATTATTGCTGTAAACTGAAACCGAAATAAAAAACGTGTATAAACCATGTATAAAATGTGTATAAATTTTAAAATAACTTGAAAATATATTTTTGTAACATAACTGAATTTTGAGTTAATTGCAACATTCCGTAGCAATAAAGGACTATCGTTGCAACTGTTCGATAGATAATTGGACTAAACGTGCAAATAAGAGGTAACAGACTACATATAATAGGTCGAATTTTCAAATTGATTACATACAATAACAAAAAAAAAGATGGCTACATACAATAACAAAAATTGACAAGTTGGATACATTTTCAAGTCATTAGCCCTATAGTTTTTGATGATAATGTGTAATGTATAGCATATTTTTGTGGCTAGAATTTGAAGTATGAACTTAAAGTCCGAATGACTTTTAGAAAACAAGAAACAAAGAAGTAAAACTGATGATAGTAATGTAGAGTTGATGTGAATGCTGACATGTCAACTGATTAGAGAGTTAGTGACACAATGCAGTTAGAACACTAGAAAAAAGCTTTTGTGTTTCAACTATGATCCCATTATTTTTGAAAAAAGTATTTTACAATATCATCTTACTTATCATCTTACCCATATATATATTGATATACACTAGTATGGTACCCGCGTAAAGCAGCGGTTTTGACGACACTAAAAATGAAAAGAACTAAAAATTCATAAGAATATATAAAAATAGATATTGAATTAAAGAGCACAAAATTTTAGAAAATATGATGAAATTAAATCATAAAAAAATAGATAAAAAGATATTTTAATTTAAAAATAAAAGTGGGTTTTTAATTAAGAAAGTGATACATGTCACCTTAAGATGTGGTTCTCCAAAATGAGATGGATGGTCAAGATTGCATATCCTTATATTTCCATAAAAGTAAGTTTAAAAGTCTGAATTTTAAAACTTTCTAATAATAAAATATCCTAAATACTTTATAATATAGTATAGACATGTCAATTAAAAAATTAATTAGAGAATAAAAAGAGAGAATTAGTGACATTTTTATTAGAGTAAGAGGATGAGTAGAAAGTTTTTATAGGAGAAATTAACATATTTAAAAAAGAAAATAACAATTCTGAAAAAAAGTAAGATACAATGTCATTACGTTAGATTAGGATGTTTCACCTCTGCCCAAGTCGAGACAACCACAGCTACAACCTCCATTGGCTTAGGGTTAGCATCCACTACTCATTTTCGCTTTTACATAAACTCTTTTTACGTGTGTAGTTTGGATTTCGGGCTTCTTTGGTCAATTTTGGATCGTCTATGAGATTCGTAGTTTTTTTTTTCTGTTAGTTTCTTAGGTAGTCATGGCCGAAATAGAGGATCATTGCTATAGGTTTTAGGGCCGTGTTGATTGGAATAACTAAAATTAGAAAGATGAAAAGTAATTATAATCGCACATTTTAAAGTAAAAGATAAAATTTAAAAGAAAATATATCCACGTGTATTTGAAATTTGTGGTTGTGATTACCTTTGATTCTTCACATTTTATTTATTCTTCGTATTTAATCTTTAACTTTAAAAGGAGTCTTCTTTTAAACAAACGTAATTGTCGAATAACTTCTACCTAAATTTTGATATTTTTCCATTTTTACAATAAACCCTGTAAATTGTTTATCCTTGGACATGTATTATATCATATGTTATGAAAATAATTACGCATATTTTCGCATGTCTTGGTTTTAGCTTTTAAATCTTGTGCTAACGCATAATAGTTTAATCAATAATGAGTCACGTCCGCTATGACAAAGACTTGCTCACCAATTAACCTAATATTACAGATTAAAAATTGTATTTTTAACATGTATCAAAGAAATGAAAAACAAGATCCTCCAATCCATCAACGTCATTGTTACATGGAGTATAATTAAAATGATTTATTAATGACATCAATAAAGAATTATAAAAGACGGCAGGAATCGAGAGTCGAATGAAAGCCCTCCCGATATTAAATCTTGATATTATCGAATCCCTCGAAAACTCAAAGTATAAGAAAAACTACATTTTTATTGGAAACAAGAAATATTATTCTAATTTTGTTGTTGTTTCACCAATCACATGTGTTCATGTTATTTGTAAAGAAAATATTGTTCTAATTATCCTAAAAAACCGGTGACGCATGTATTCATTGATTGTGTCGATGAAAAGTAAAAATGAGTGAATTACACAATGTAAAAAAACTACGTGGTTGAAAATATAAGTATGAGATTTTGCTTAAATTGAAGTACTCCCTCCGTCCCATTTTTATTGTCCATGTTTTTTTTGGGATGTTCAAATTTATTTGTCCACTACTAAAAATAGATAGGAATGTTTGATTAAGTTTACTATATTACCTTTGTTTGAAATTAATATTACAAACTTTAAAGAAGACTTTAATTAATTAGTTAAGGGTAAAACTGTCATTATGTCAAAAAGTAAGAGAGAGAAAACAGTAATAAATGATCTTTTCTTAAACTGTGTGTTTTTTGTCGGGAGACAATAATTTTGGGACGGAGAGAGTAATAGTAGTTCATTTTTGGGATTAAGTACGTGAAAGCCGCTTAACTATTAAGTTTTCTTTTTTCTTTTTAGGCTACTCATTTATTTAAACTAACTTATGGGTCACTCAAATATGTGTTTGTTTTCGTTTATACCGATCTCCTTTAATTTCTTGTTGAAAATTTGTACAAATTGAAGGACAAAGCTAATTTAGCTTATCAAAACAATAAAATTAGAAATTCAAACATAAAACATTTGCTAATTTATCATAAATCGCTTTCGAGTAAATGAAGTTACGCTTAGATAATGAGTAAAACTAATATTTTACATTTCAAAAGTTGTTTTTGTTGTTTTAAGATGTCATGTTTAGTTTAATTTTCGTTGTTTTAAAGATTTTCGAAAAAAATATATCAAAAATTGGAATAAATGAAAGCAAACACATAAATGAGTTGCCTAAATGACAAAAGTTTAATAGTTTGGTCGCTTCCAGATACATAATCTTTTTATTTTTTTGAAAATGTGACTCCTTACAGGTATCGAATTAGTCGTATCAATTAATGCTCGTATGTAATTTGTCCCTTCAAGACCATCTCAAAACCGGGTGTAATATTTTTGGTGCTGACCACTCTACGTTAGCGCCACTCATCTTCACTTCTCGCTACATTCACGTCACCTTTAGCTGCGTAACAGTCACTAGGGGTGAGCTCGGTTTCGGAACCGCACCGAACCGACCCGGAACCGAGAACCAAAAAACATATATTTTAGGATTCGAGAACCGAACCAAGAGCATGTTTCGGTTCCACTTCGGTTCTCGGGTTCGGTTCGGGTATTTCGGTTCTACCTGATTGGAACCGATAATTTCTAAAAAACATCCAAAACTTCAATATTATTTGTGTTTCAAACATCTACGTCCCTTACTTGATACCGGGACGCTATTCTTTCCCCGTGCCGGCCATGTGACTCTTTCCAATAACCAAAATGTATAAATCTTTGAATTATGCGTTAATGTAATTGTTATGAAGAAATATAAACATGAAGTTGCAACAAAGATGGAACCATAATACCGTGTTAAACTATTAAAATCACGATGAATGTTTGAAGTATCACGTAAAGAAACCAAACATCTCATAAAAATCCAAGGTTATAAATAACGTGAGGCGTGGCGTGGCGGCGTGGCCACGCCTCAAGCCTTAGGAGCCTTTGCGAAGCCATGACGTATTTCAAGGCGTGACTATAACGGCAAAATAATATTTATAAATTTATATTATAATATCATATTTCATATACATATCGAGTTTACAAAAGGTGTTATGCATAAAAGCAATATGAACTTGTAGTCTTTGTGGTCATATACTCACTACTACTTAAAATTGAGTTAAAAATTACTAAGCCCAAAAAGAAATAGCCCAAATACAAAATAGCCCAATTTTTTTCTAAAAGCTTCTAAAAATGGCGCCACGCCTTGCAATTTAGTGTGCCTTTGCGCGCCTTTTGACACCTTGACTCACGCTACGCCTAGCGCCAACGCCAAGGTTCATATCGTAACGGCGAGGCTACGCCTCACGCCTTTGCGGCGCCAAGGCGCGCCTTTTAGAACACTGTAAAAATCCCATATATTTGAAAGTCGGGCGGTTCTTCGGTTCCGAACCGAACCGAGAGCCGAAATTTGAAATATTGAGGAACCGGAACCGAACAGCGGTTCTAAAATTCGGTTCGGGTTGGGTCGGTTCTCGGTTCAGGTTCGGTTCTCGGTACATATGCTCACCCCTAACAGTCACCACATTTCTATCCGATTATCACACATGATCTTCTACAAGCCGTAAAATGTTTGCGTGTGGTCTTTAAGGGTTCATACATGGTGCATGGTCTTACGACTCGTCTTATAGTCCTATGTGCCTTGATTTTTCATTTCACGACATATATACCTCACAAAAGCCATAATTTCCATGGCCCAACTCTATATGGCTGGCTCAAAGCTGCAATGCTTTGGTTTGTAGGTCAGTGAAGCTAATTTTGATTCATTGCCTTTAAATAGGGCAGAATGTCACAAATGATTCTAAAATACTGGATCGATAATTATAGCTTCAACCGCAGAAAATAAGTAGCAAAATTTGTGGTTAGAGCATATCCTACTAAAAGTTAATACCAATTCTTGATGAGGTTACAACTTACAACTCCTCATGATAAAGATGAAGGCCTAGACCAAAACGAGCACAAGCTCGACGGAATGCCATTGCTTCTGCCTTCTGCACTGGATCACCATACCCTACCTCCTCAACTGATGAAGTTCCAGTTGATTCCCTAAATATCTGCTCAAAACAATTAAGATAAAAGTTAGGTTACGTGACAAGGCAACTGACATCATGCTCGTCGTGATCAACTTAATATGGTTGATCATGCCAAATTAATAGACCAAGAGAAAAGGTAAAAGAATAACAAAAAGCTGCATACAGACTCTCTTTATCTTGGCTCAAAAGAAGGCTCCCTTTAAACCAACAGTCAAATAACTAGAATTTAAGAGGAGGGGAGTTCGACCACACCAGCACGAACTCTGATGTGTTATTCAGATGCCACTACACTTTCATAGATATCTATGGCATTCATGACCTTGAGTAGTAATAAGTCAAGCCATAGGGTAAAGGCATGGTAGTCCAAAAGGCAGAAGCATCAGAAGTGCTACCTGACTGTTGGCTGAAGCATCAGTGTTACATAATGGCAGTGGGACAAATAGGAGGTGAATTACCCTGCAGACTTTGGTCAAAGGTAGTGTCTTCAGGTGATTTCAATGGCATAACAAACTATAAATCATATCCCGTCTGTCCCTACAAAGATGCATTGCATTTCCCTTTTCCGAGTTGTCCCAAAACAAATGCAACATTTCCCTTTTTGGTAAATTTTTCGTTCCAAACTTACTTTTTGCCAAATACTAGTTACTAGTACTAAATCTCTATAACTTCTATTTTGGGCGAAGAAATTTTTTATTTTGTCTATATTAAGGATGGATATATCAGCCATTAAACATTTTACTAGTAATAAACTATCTACCAAGTAAAACATTGAATTCTATTGATACGGAACGAGTAAAATATTTTTTGAATGAGTATAACTCGGTGTGTTGTTTTTACAGTTTGCCACGTCTAAGTGGGCAAAAACTTTATACTTAGAGTCATATTTTTGTTACCTACTAATTAATGCTTTGACAGTACCAAACAATAGAAAAGAGCAGATTGCATTGCACAAAATTATAATCCTTAAAGCGTGTGCTTACCAAGCGCAACATAATAAAGAAATTTAAAAATAGGAAACTTATACCTCTGCATCAGTCCCATAGAGTGTTACCCGATAAGTAACAGTGACAGATTTCCCATCTGCTGAATAGACAATATTTCGGACTTCCCCTGACCATTCTACAATAGTTTGGCAGTCAATAAACTATATAATCATGTCCAACTCAAGTGTAATCCAATATACAAGAATTAATAATTTATGACATACCTGGAGCATGCAAGTTCATAATCCTATTCACTATATGCCTGCCAGTCAAAAATGGAATATCGTATTAGACACTTATCAAAATACAGAATTAAACAAGTCAGACTAGTTTAGTGGAAGCCTATCGACACACAATCGCAGAAGGTGTTCATTAATCACTGAGAAGGATATTCATCAAAAAGTAATAGAATATACTTAAATGTGGATTAGGAGGCTTTGACGCATACACAGTGCCTAATCAATATCAGATATCTACAATACTTATAAGTCCATTTATTTGTCGAGAACTACAACACTCTATATCTATGCTCAAAGGATCCATACAGCAAGCATTAAGCTTGGAACAACATTTTTATCTAACATGCGTTCAAAATTGACACTATGAGATTTAACATGTAAAATCACATTGGTATAAACATTTTTTTTCTTCTGAATTCTGATTACTTTGATAAACAATCTATAAAAGATTACACATAAAGGGTCTTTTTAGCCTACGGTGTGTGACCCCTCAAATGTGATATAGGTCATACGTGTATAATAATGGCCTAATTGGTGTATGAATCTCTGCCTTTAAGAGAAAAAAGTACATTGTTGTTAAACATTGAGTGACAAACTAGAGTAAAAATCTCTCATCTCACAATGGCTTATAAATTATAACATAAGTTATATAGGTGGTAAATTTATCTTTCCCTCTAAAAATCAGTTTCATTACGGCATACTATTAAACTTAGAGCAAATCACACATAATTTTTGGGTGACCATGGTTTCCGACCTTTTGGCCGACTAATCCACAGGGTTTGAACCCACCGCCACACAGACTCAGACCAGGTAAAGCCCTCCCTTTTCAGAAGGTTGGCGTGGCCACTTCACACAAAATTGTACTATACTTTAAGCAAATTTAACTTTAAGGTTTTCGAAAAAAAAAACTCAATTTAAAGTATTGAAGTATTTTTTTTGTGCAATGTAAGGTTTTTTCGACTTTCTGAAGTTGATACCGGTCATTCTTTTAGCTGAAATGGTTAATCTATGTGATGTTACATTCTAGTTGGGCTATAAGTTCAACTGAACCCAATCCCGTTTTCCACAAGGTATGTAGGAAAGGAGATGTAGACAGCCTTACCCCTACCCGAAGGTAGTGAGGCTGCTTCCAGAGGACCTCCGGCCTTTTTGCAGGGAGTGAGGATCGAAGTCTCACCTTTGTCTCAAAGGAGAGGGTTTTTTTCAACTGATACAACCCTGCTTTAGTTGGGCTATAAGTTAATTCATCTAAAACGATACCTTAAATTGAATACCATAAAGTTAAATCGGCCTAAAGTATAGTGATATCTTTTGCGCAATTTACCCTAAAACGTAATTTAACCCTATAAACAAGTAAATACTCAGAAATAGAATAGATTAACTATCATTGCAACTTATAATAAAAAAACCCAAAACTAAAAAAACAATACAAACCATGGAATGTATTTGACAGAGAAGCCATTAGGTTCGGTTCGAGCTCGAATAAGCGAATCGGGTACTTTCTTATTCAACTCCTTCAATATTTGCGATATGGGCCGGCTTATCCCAGAAGTCAGCAGATCATCCTCCTCTTCATCAGCAGCAGCAATTGTCTCTTCTTTTTTAGCTTTTTTAGTGGAATAAAACAAGACACTTTGAACACATGAACCATTTTTTAGTCCACTTGTCACCGATGATGATCTTGATCTTAATGCTGATGTTAGTGATTTCACCATACTTGTCGCCATTTTTGATATTGAAAACCAAAAATGATAAACCCTTTTCTTCTTGCTTTCTAACAAGGGTTTTATTAATTTCAACGTTTTACATTTTTAGCTGTGTGCTTTGACTTGTTTCTATTTTTAACCCGGTCTTTTATCTTGGACATCTTTTCTTTCTTGATTTTTCTTTTTCAAAATAATACGCTAAATAAATAAAGGATAAATTACATTGTTGGTCCCCAAACTTCACCCCGTTTGCGGATTCAGTCCTCCGGTTTGAAAATCGGTGGAAATGGTCCCAAAAGTGATCATTTTGGTGCGTGTTTGGTCCCAAGGGATGAACGATCGTTAAGTCGCTTCGTTAGTGATGGGTACTATTGTAATTTCGCATTAAAAGTATTATAGTGCACCCTTAGTCCCTAAGTATAATTTTTTTTGTGTACACCTGTACACTTCTCATCACATCACCAATTAATATATTTACTATTCACTTCACTTACACCTCTTATCCGTATCATTTCACAAGATTATTCTCGCCCGAATCATATCCCTACTCTCTCACAAATCACTCACACAACCATACCTACAGTATTTTTCTTCGATCAAACCCTACATGCAATGGTGTTAGTGGACCACACGGGATGGAAGCTCCGTCGTCGACAGTGGACGGGCACCACCGAGCAACTCATCGAAGAACTTGAATCGACTTATGGTAATGATTTGAAGGCCTTTTGCTCAAACTTGATTTTTTACAATTGTATTGTTCTTTACTTGTTTTATTTTTGATTTATGAAGTTAGGTTTTGATTTTGATTTTCAGATAATGCACCCAATATGTTTTCGATTCGAATACATCATGGTGGAAAATTTCAAAAGTATCCAGACCGAATGTATGTCAGTGGTCGTGTCGATATATTTGATATGGTCGATATTGATTTGTTTACTGTGGTTGCGCTGAACATGATGGTTCTTAAATTAGGTTACACAGCTAAATCTGGGCCCATGTTTTATAATTATTTTAAACCACTCACCAGTCTAGATGAAGGGTTGTATGCTTTGGCTTGCGAGGAGGGTGTTCATTGCATGGGTACCCTTGTTAGGAGCTTTACGTTGATTGATGTCTATATAGAACATGGTGTTACCGCTTTAGACTCTTACCTTAGGGCACCACGGTTTAGGGCAACATTAGTGGAGATTACTGATGAGCCTGGTAGCATTGCAGCAAACAGAATTGAAAAAATATTGTTGTTGACCTGGCATGAGTCTAGTGAAACAACTAAGGAACCTGTTTGTGAGTCTGTCACACCTAGCTCTTTGCCACAACATGATTCAAGTACACCTTGTAAGGATTCTGTTTGTGAGTCCATTACACCTAGGTGTATGCCTGATTGTATTTTAACCCCTCCTACTGATGAGTCTGTCATCACATATACACAGTTGAGTGGTGTACAGGGAGTTGACACACAAAGCCATGTTCTCCCGACAATACAATCACAGTTTAGTAACATAAACCTGAGTTTTGTCTCACAACAAGAAACTGCTAGTCAAGTTATAGATGATGTGATGAGGCAATTATCATTTGATGAAACAAAATTGGATGGAGAGGCAGGCTTTGCTGATGTTATGGGGAGTGGTGTGAACAGTTCAGGGTTAAGTCATGATGAATCATTTGGAGTTGATGACTTGTACTTGAACTTAAATGAACTTGTAAACCTAAATGTTTCCCAAGTTAAAACACAATCTAAGCTCCTTGTGTTTGAGGAACCAGATGTTGGTAGAACTCAGGAACCCATTTTGTTAGAGGTTAGCACTCAAGAACCCATTGTGGCAGAGGTTAGCCCTCAAGAACCCATTGTGGCAGAGGTTAGCATTGAGGTACCCATTATGGAAGAAGTTGGAACTCATGAATTTAGTGTGGAAAATGTTGTACTTGAAGATTATGTGAGTTTTGGGGAAGATGGGGAAGATGCTAAACAGGGTAATGGTCAGGAAGATGAATCAGCTCCTACTGATGGACAGTTCTTCTATGATGATGAAGGAATAGATACTGCATATGAAACTGAATATGATGTTCAGTCTAGTGAAGATGCAGGTACAGATGATGATGATGATGATGATATAGACGAAGATTTTTTGGTAGATGAAGAGAATGAGATTGTAGAGCCCGATGTTGATGTCCATTTGTTTGGTATTAGCATGGATATTCCTTTTGACAACATTGGTATCACTAATCTAGTGCCGGATGATGTTTTAGAATGAGAAGACGTGGATGTCATCAATGCGGATGTTTTCGACAGTGACTCTGGTAATGATGAAGATAAAAATTACAGGAAGAGAAGATTAGCCGAATTGAGGACAAAAATGGAAGGTGTTATAAATGCTAGTGGTCAGTGGAAGTACTCATTTTACACTGGCCATAAATTTACTACTCCAAAAGAGGCTAAGGACAAAGTCTACATGCATTTCATTAAAAGCAGAAGGAATTTGAAGCTGTATAAGAATGATGGTGTCAGGATAAGAGCAAGATATTTACAATTTCATAAGGTACTAGACCAACTAGCCCAAATCGTGGAATGGAAGTTGGGCCTAGTGGATCAAGTAGCCCAACTACTAGGAGTAAAAAAAGGAATAATACAAGTACCAATGATGACAGTCAAGCATCTCCTTCTTTTTTAGATGCACATGATAAAGGGGTCTCTGACCTTGGGTCTTGTATGTGGGAAAAGACAAATTCACACAAAATTGGGTGGTGAAGGCACACAACGATACACACACATGCCTTCAATCCAGGGAAATCAAACACTGCACTTACAAATTCTTGTCTGAGAAGATATTTGAACAAGTCAAGGTTAATCCGGATCCTAGTTAAGGCAGTTCAAGACCAGCTCCAATGTGAGCTGGAGGTTCAGATATCTATGAGCAAAGCTTTCAGAGCTAAAGCTAAAGCTGAAAGAGAGATTAGAGGAGATCACGTTTGCAATATTCTATACTTAGAGACTATGTTGTTGAGTTACAGTCTACAAACCCTAATACCACTGTCAAGATTGCAGTTGAAAGGAATACTAATCCTTCTTTGCATACTAGGGTGTTTCAGAGAATATACATTTGTTTGGGAGCATTAAAATTGGGTTTTAGAGCATGCAGAGGAGATCTGTTAGGCTTAGATGGTGCTTTCATGAAGGGGCCATTTTCAGGCTAAGTATTGGTAGCGGTTGGATTGGATTCAAACAATGGAATTTACCCATTGACATATGCGTTGGTTGAAGCT